>JABFTP020000185.1:79266461-79358961 GCA_013387265.2 Cryptolaemus montrouzieri
TTTGCAGTACGCCACTGATCAGCGTACAATCAATTTTCGTCATCTTCGTTCTATTCAGAAACTTTTTTGACTCTTAATTGGAATAATTTTTTCGTATCTCCAACCGTTCTCGAGCAAAAAATTATTAAAAGATTGTATGCATTCGCTGAATTGAAAGCACTTCTAATTAGAAAAATGACTAGTATGCTTTGATTTTTTTCATTTATTTATTTTTTTTGACAGTTGCTAAAGTTGAACCAGTATCTGCTCGAATTGTTTATGAAATTAACGATTAGTTTTAAGACTTTTGAAGTTATTGCTGTAAGAAAAAATGGCCAAATTTACTAACGCCGAATTGGCTGATATCCATTACATGTAAGGTCCAGCAATTTATTTAGTTTTTAATTGTTCTTTTTCTTAATTTGATTTTGAATAAGTATAAGTTGAGTCTCAGAAGACAAGCTATCAAAACGACAGCAAATTTTGGGCATACCTATCGAGTATTTCTATTATTTTTTTCATTTAGCGAATAACATACAATTCAAAATCAATAGTTTTTCACTCGAAAACGGTTGGACATACGAAAAAATTACGATTGTCAAAAAAGTTTTTAAATTAAGCGAAGATGACGGAAATTGATTGTACTCTGATCAGTGGCGTACTGCAAAAAGTTTGAAAGGGCAAAAGGAGACATGGCCTCGGAAAAGAAATCACCTTGTGAATTTCAGTTGAAATCTAGGACGTTTAATGTTGGAGGCTGTAAAAAATAGTTTGCATTCCAAACTAGGGCTGAATAACTCAAAAACTGCAAGAGTTTCGAAGAAAAAACAATTTTTCCGGAAATTTCAACACCTGTATATATATATATATATATATATATATATATATATATATATATATATATATATATATATATATATATATATATATATAAGAGTGGCAATGGCTGACACATGGTAATACCATGTGAGAAGTTCTCCAGCAGTGACTTCTCTGGAGTACACTGTTGTCTTCTTCGCGTTGAAATTGACCAAGTTCAACCGACTCCACCCTGATATCTTCTCAAAGTTTGAATTCAGTGACATGCTCTGTTGGTATCTTTGTCGGTGTGACTCCTTAGCAGTTATGGGACATATGGGACACTGACTTGAAAATGAGGACACCAGAGTACAGTCGTTCGCAAACCCAAATATCTTTTTTCTGTGGAGTGCAGCAGTTCATTAATCTG
The DNA here is from genome assembly GCA_013387265.2 of Cryptolaemus montrouzieri. Lineage (NCBI taxonomy): Eukaryota > Metazoa > Arthropoda > Insecta > Coleoptera > Coccinellidae > Cryptolaemus > Cryptolaemus montrouzieri. The sequence goes on from JABFTP020000185.1 coordinate 79,267,669, forward strand.
CAACAGAAAAAGGGTTGGCTAGAGTATGGATCCCTGGAGTACTCCTTCGTTAATCTGAAAAAGTTCACTTGGTACACCATCAACTACAACCCGAATCGATCTACAGAAGAGAAAGCTATTAATCCAACCATGCAATTTTTCGGAAAGTCCATAATCGATTAGTTTGTTCATCGAAGCTGCGTGCCATATCCTGTCGAAGGCATTGGATACATCAAGAGCGATGACTCTTGATTTTCCATGCTCTCCAATTGTTGATGTCAACAAATGTGTCGTAAACCGTATAGTCGATCACTGTTACTCGAGATATTTTATAACCTCATCGTTTATTACTCTGGGCAACAATGCAATTGGAAGAAAATTTTGGGGTAGGCATTTGTTCCCTTTCTCTGGAATCGGTTGTACTCTCGCAACTTTCCAACACTCTGAAAACGTGTGGCTCTCATATGAAATCTGAAACAGACGATTTAGAACAGATGTTAACTTTGGAGCACATTTCTTCGAAAGAGTTAGTGGATTTCCAACATCCCACTGCTTTCTTACAGTTCAGTTGTTGAAAAATGCACCTTAGCGTACGCATTTTGAATTTTATTTCAGACATATTCCACTGAAAATGGGGGATTCTTAGTGGCACTGCGTTTGATGTATCAGCCTTTGCTTCAGGTGATGATGTGATAGAACCATCATTTTCAATTAAAGGAGAGAAGGATGATTTGCAAAGGTTGTTGCTGACTGCCTTCGCCAGAACTGGCGAGTTTTACTGGTCGGCTCCGAGTGTTTTTTTCTAATTCTTTCATTGAAGTAGGTTTTCGCTTCATTAATTGTTGAAACGCACATATACAACTTCAGTTTCATCTGTTGGATTTCTCTTCCAGTTCTCATAACCTCTGTTTTTGACTGTGACAGCTTTTCGATAGTTTTCAGCTGAACCCAGGCTGTGATGGTGATGGTGTTTTTTGTGGAGTATGAAATGTAGAGATCCAGTGACGGACTCAGTGCAGACATTGATATCAGGATATGAAAAACAGAAGTCCTTAAAGGGAAAATACAAGGAAAACTCGCTCAGCACCTCATAGCTGGAAAGCGTTGGATCTTTATTGCGTGGCTGTTTCAAGTTGCCAGTGCAGAAACGAGGTTGTCGTTAGAGTTGCCTAAGGTGTCTTAAAATCTGCTTCGCAAAAATAGCGATCATCAAAATGATTTTCAGGCTCTATCCAGATCAATCGAATTCTGAAATATAATCGAGGAAATTCTGTTTTTTCACAACCGTAAAGACTAAACACAGGACAAAATCTGGAACCCATAGTTTATCTACTTTGTCCATATTAAAACCAAAAGAATATTCAGCATCAATTTCATGGTGAAAGTCTGTGATATTTATTTTCTGTTTTTGTTATATAAGCATCAAAAACATAACAAAATAAATCACTATTATATTTACATTTTCTTCGTTATGAGCTCATGTTTTTAAAGACTAGACAAATATATTGATGAACACCCAGTATATGGAACATAGTATTAACACCTATTCAGATTCACGCCTAAGTACTTCAATATCGTCAAAACGAAGATCTCCGCTGTTCTGCGGGGTAAGGGTTGAGAGAGTGATGATCTTGTGATGTTTGTACGAGCAAAATAAACCAATTTATTATTGGAATAATATATTTCAATACTAACAAGCTGATGGTTGTTTAAATATGAGATATACAAAATTATAAAAACAATACTTTCTTGAATATATTCGTAATCTGGGCACTTGAAAACAAAACTTTGCTAAGATATTCATGCAACAAAAAAGATTTGGTAACGTTTTATATTTTTCCCGTAACTTATACATTGTCTAATATGCCATCTTTAGATTAGATTTAGAGATATAAATAAGAATGGTTGTTCCTTCTAAAAGGATGAACTCATTAATTATAGTTCAAGTAGGTTATTGAGCATTGTGCATTCTATCGGCCATGTTTTAATAAATTTCAACCATTACGAGAATGCTAATATGAATGAATGGCACATAAGTTTTGACTGAGAATTTTCTAATGGACACTATTTGTATCACCACAGCTGTGTCCGAGTTCTCATCTATTATTGGAGTCCACTCTTTCCTTCTCTTCTTTTTTCATTGTAATTTCCAGCTATATGTGAGTGTAATTCCCATTTGAAAGATAACAGACCTACATGAATGATTATTCCCATAAATTGTAACATCACTTCCAGAGAAGTGTAAATTTCACATACTAGTATTGGCTGTTGTGAATATAGTCTATATAGTCTAGTTTCCTGTTGTCTTCATAAGGCTCATACAAACATGAGCGAGAGCTGATTACATTTGAAATGACGTCTTGTAAAATATATTCAAATGTTTCAACAGTACGTATGAAATTTGAAATGTTAATAACAAATTAAATGAACAAAAAAGATTACGTTAAGTATTCATTATCAAACAAATCATTCTTCATGGTTTATTCTAAAGAAAGAAAGGGAATTACATATATGTATTTTAATATCCATCGCTTTTCGGGTAAATATGGTGATATTAGGCAGTAATGCCAAAATATCACTCTGCTATGGACTGACTAGGAAGCCCCTGACTATTCGTATCGTCCCCAAAATTGCTTGTTTTTGAGCGCTTGACACTATGCCTTTGGGTGGCTTTAGGATTTTCTCGGTGTTATCAACAAGATGCCCTTCTATCAATCCATTCACCGACACTACCAAGGAGCTCAACCGATCTTAACTAGTATATCTCTTTGATCTCGAATGCCTACTATATTTGGTAATCTTCTCGCTGTAGGCCCTTTCTAAGTTATCGACGGCAGGTATTGAGTAAGTTTGCGGTCTTTTCCTTTTTTCGGAAAATTACGATGACTGGCCTTTTGTTAGCTATGGGACTATCCGTGACAGGAGTAGTATTCCAGTACATTTTGTAATCTTTATTTTCCAAGAGGCTCTTCGGATCACATTCATAGATTTCTATTTTTGTTTTTTGTGAACCCAATTGAAATGCAAGTTTCTGATAATACACTTTAGCGACATTGTTGTGCCTGTGCAAATATTTCGTGGGCGCTAATAAAGGGCAGCCAAAAGTGATATGCTGGATCGAGTCTAGATGGCGTGAGCATTTGCGACACTATTCAGTCTTCCTTCTCTTTTGGGCAACAAGTATCCGGTTTTCAGGTAGGTGAGTGACTGTACTTTATAAACCTTGTTACTTTCTAGGTGGGCTGGATATCTCCACTCCTCAATCAACTGTGTGGGTGTTCGGCAATTGGAATAGTGATAACAAGGGGTCAGGCGGCCTCACCCCGTCGCCCGGTGTGATACCACCACATCCAGCTATAGGTCCCGAAAATTGGTCACCTGTGTGACTAAGTTTTCGAGTCTGGCGGAAGGTCTGGTTTCCGGGGTGGAAAGGATTGGCAATGAAGTTCCGCTGGGATAAAATCATCCGGAGTTAAAATAGTCTCCTATTCGGATCTCCGGGGGGACTGCCTCGAAAGGTTCATGATGCAGGTAAGTCGAGCACTCCTTCGGCGAATTCACAAATTCATTCACGTTCTAGAAAAGAAAGCAAACTCTTGATAGATTTCTGCAATATCAGACGACTGGGGCACAATAACTTAAATATCGATGCAGTCAACCAGCATCTGCAAAACGCACACCTCCATGTGCTGACCCTAACCGAAACCCAAATAAGTCAAACAACCGACATAACGTTTTCACGTTTTAATGGGTATGAGTTACATACCAGTTTTAGTGGGCCTCTGTATTTACGCCAGATCGGATGTTTCATGCCAGAGAGAGGACACGATGGAGGACGACGCTTTCGACCTTGCTTGGTTTGAAATCTGTTTGCAGGATGAAACAGTGTATTTATGCTGTATATATCGCTCGCCAAACAATATTCACTTCCCTAGACTGTTTCAGTATCTAGGTGATAAGGTGGATTGGATTCAGACACTTCATCCGGCAGCTGAGATAATTGTACTGGGTGACTGCAACGTTCATAACACCAACTGGCTCCGCCACTCCAATAGAACAGATGGAGCGGGAAGACAGGCTGAAATTTTCGCCATAATCTAACGCAGCTAGTCTTCCCGAACACCTTGGATCTCTTTTCGATTTCAGATCCAGATGATTTTGGAGTGGAGGTCTCAACACCGCTAGGCAACTCAGACCACAACCTTATATCTGCTACTTTTGCTAAAACAAGAACCTAAAACACCCAGATGCATTTGGCACTATAACCGTGCTAATTGGGATGAGCTCCGTAAATTCTTTTCGTGCTTCCCATTCAGTGATATTAGCCTTTCAGATCCTGTCATTAATGTGTGCACTGAATCTGTTACACAAATCATTCATGCAGGAATGGATCTCTACATCCCTCATTCCATGAAAAGAACAACAGCACAAAAGCCATGGTTCATCAAAGACTGCGAAAGAGCCTCTGCAGCCAAAAGCAGAGCTTATAAGTCATGAAAGATGAATCCAACAGAGGAAACAAGAACAACCTTCGTACGAATACAGCACGTATGCAACATGACAACTGCAAGAGCAAAAACCAATTTCAACGAAGAGGTAACTTATAAACTCCTTGAACAGGCAAGCGGCACTAGACAATTTAGGTCTATGGCGAAGACTGTCAGTGCCAGTTTCTACCATTCTGCGTTGCCGTCTCTTGTTAGAGAAGACGGATATATAGCATCATCTCCGAAAGAGAAAGCCGATCTCTTTGCTCTCTTGTTCTCGAATAATTCTGTGCTGGATTCATCTAACGCAATACTACCGAACATTCCACCTACAAATTCTTCCATGGCAGAAATCAAGTTCAGAGTTTGCACTGTGAGACGGGCTCTCGAGCAGCTAAACTGCAAGAAGGCAGTTGGTCTAGACGAAATACCGCCAATCGTCCTGAGAAAGTGTGCTCCAGAACTGGTACCCATTCTTAACCGTTTGTTTCAGATTTCTGATGAAAGCGAGAATTCAACCGATCCCAAAGAATGGAAAGAAGTCCTTACCGCAAAACTACCGCCCTGTTGCACTTCTTCCCTTTATGTCCAAAGTGATAGAGAGAGTCATGCATGATGAACTCATTGCAGGGTTGGATAAGTAGCTTTCTTTCAAATAGTTCAATACAAGTTGTGGTCGACGGTTTAACATCTGATCGTTTCTAGTTGCAAGCAGGAGTACCTCAGGGATCCTTTCTTTCGCCAACCTTGTTTCTTTTTCAGATAAACGATCTTCTGTCATCTACAGAGAACAAGATCTTCGGTTTTGCGGACAATTGTATCCTGGTTTCGTTTTTAAGTAGTCTGCGGCCGATTACAGCTGTGGAATCTCATCGTCAGAGAAGTCAACAAATTAATAAATTAAACTCTACTTACAGAGGATATCTGAGTGGGATCAGATGAACCTGGTGAGCTTCAACGCAAGCAAGACGTAAGAAACTACGATTTCTAGAAAGGTCCTCGCTAGAGAACCTCCTCTAATAATGCAAGGCCAAAAAATTGCATTTAAAGATTCGAAGCACCTTCTCGGAATAACGGTCAACTCCAAGTTTTGCTGACATGAACATGTATCAGCAATAGCTAAGTTGGCATCAGCTGAACTTCGTTTTCTGTTCAGAGCCAAGCGATACCTCACGTCGTCTCAGCTGTTGCTTCCAAATAACGCGCAGATTCAAACTGCTTTGGAATAGTGTTCCCATGTATGGGGATCTGCTCAAACATCCGTTGCGAATGTTGGACTGTGTGCAAAAACGGGCTGTGCGCCTCATAGAACACCCAGAGATCACCCGCGATCTCCAACCGCTGACTCTCAGAAGACAAGTTACTGACCTTTCTCTTTACACCGATACACAGAAAATGCTCCAAGGAGCTGAAGGACGTTGTTTCGGGAAAACTCATGTTTTGTCGCAACACTAAGCTGGCAAGGAGTTCTCATCATATGGCGGACATTTAACGGCCCCTCGAACCTCCCTCTATAAGAATTCCTTCGTTCTCAGGGCCGGTGAGCTGTGGAATGTTCCATCCAACATTCATATTCCATCCAACATCTATATACATAGCTTTATATTCTGGGGAACATTTGACGTTATCTTATTATATTCTGACACTACTCGTTGGTTACATTAGATTGATGTCATTGTCTGATGATACTATAGCTTGTATATATTCTGGTAGGTTGGTATATTCTCATAACATTTGACGTTATCCTAATATTATATTCCAGGATATGTTTTGATTATAATCATTGCCTGGCAATGGTATTAATTACCGGGTGGTGAATTTATATGTTTTCATGAAATCAGTTTGATTGCATGAACAGATATATGGGTAACTCGTCGGGGAACCTCTTTATACATATATATATATATATATATATATATATATATATATATATATATATATATATATATATCTGTATATCCTTTTGGTCGCTCGACACGGTAATTTTGGAAATTGCAGGGACTTCAAGTACCTCTAAATTCTCAATAATGGCTAAGTAGACTTATTTTCAAGACATCATTTGCATTAATCGCATCAGAAATATCGCCGAAAAAATAATTCAGAAATTCCAGGGCCTGACTGAAGCATCCTCATTTTCAACGTGCAGGCAGAGATATCAGCCTATATATTGAATTTTCAACACATATTTCTTTTTTCTAGAAGAAGCACATCAAGAAGTTGAATAATCAGTTATAAAATCTCATGGCACACCTACATATTTTTCATCGGGAGTCGATTTTTTACTTCATTTTTCGTCCGAAATTTGGGAAAGTATATCTGGAATCGAGTAAAATAATTTCATTTAACACTGTACTGACTGATATGTTGAATTCCTAATCAGATTCTACTAGAAAGATCTGGTTCGAAATTATGCTGGTCGGACTCAGATTTTCAGAAAATCTGGTGTCGAAGCATTAATAACGTTATCTTCCTGCTATTTTCGATTATCTTACGAATTCGAAAAAAAAAACATTTTTGCGTGTTTCATTTTATATTCACGAGACAAATGAAATTTTGGCTGAACTGTGAACATCATGGAACAAAAATGACTAGGGCCACAGTATATTGTTAAGAGAAACAGAAAAAAAGTAAAAAGTCTTTTTTGTTTCATAATATTCAGAGTTGAACAAGAATTTCATTTGTCTAGTGAATATAAAGTGATACACGAAAATGATCATGATTTCTCCTTCGATACATTTGCCGCATAGCCCTCGACGCATTGACTCGGTTTTGAAGTGGAAATTGGCAAAGAAGAAAATGAAATCAACGTCAAAATGTAAATTTTTTTTGCAAATTCGTAAAATATTCGAAAAAAGCAGGAAGAAAAGGTTCTTTATGCTTCGACACCAGGTTTTCAGAAAATCTGTGCCCGACCCTGCATATCTTTAACTAGATCTTTCTAGTTGAATCTAATGAGTAATTCAACGTATCAGTCAGTGAAGTGTTAAACGAAGTTAAATGAAAAGTTCGTTTGTAGAAAATTGACTTCCGATAAAAAAATATGTAGGTGTGCCAAAAGATTTTATTACTTATTATTCATTTTATTAATGTAGTTTTCCTAGAACAATAGTTCACGTTAAATATTCAATATACAGGGTGATACTTCTGTATGAACACTAAAAATGAGGACGTTTCAGTCTGATCCTGGAATTCCAATTCTTTTTACGGAAATATTTTTGATGCGATTAATGCCAATAATATCTTGAAAATCGTTTTAATACATTGATTATTGAGAATTTTACAGGGGCTTAAAAATTTTGGCAGTTTACAAAAAAAACACCCTTTAGAGCCACCAACAAAGATCTACAGAAGTTTTTGATACTGGATCTGAATCAGCCCCATCGTACTACATCCACCGCAGAACTATAACAGTTCATCCGGATTCACCCTGTATATATAGGGTGTTACATAATAGTATGTCACAACTTGAAGGGGTGAATCTCGTTACGGTGTTGAAATTTCTGGAAGAAATTGTTTTTTTCTTCAAAACTCTTGCAGTTTTTGAGATATCCAGCCCGAATTTGGAATGCGAGCTATTTTTCACAGCCTCTATCATTACACGTCTTAAATTTTAACTAGAAACTACAAGGTGTTTCCTTTTCCGGGGCTATGTCTTCTGTTGACATTTCGAACTTTTTCGTAGTACGACACTGATCAGCATATAATCAATTTTCGTCATTTTTGTTCAATTTAGGAACATTTTTGACTCTTGTAAATTTTTTCGTATCTCCAATGTTCTCGAGCACAAAATCAGTAAACGGTTGTATGCATTCGCTGAATTGAAAGCACTTCTAATTGAAAAAAGAATTAGTAGGCTTTGATTTTTTCATATATTCATTTATTTTTACAGTTGCTTAAGTTGAACCAGTGTATGCTCGAATTGTTCATCAAATTAACGATTAGTTTGGAGACTTCTGAAGTTATTGTAAGAAAAAATGATGAATTTTACTAATGCCGAATCGGCTGATATCCATTACATGTAGGGTCTGGCTGACGAAAACACAACAGAAGCTAGGCCATCATATCAGGTGCGCTTTCCAAATCGAGTAGCACCAGACAGGCGAACATTATCAAATAACCACAGAAGGTTGAGGGAAACTGGTGCTTTTACTACAAATTTTCATTTAAAAGGTGCAACTCAAACTATGAGAACTCCAGATATTGAGGAAGCAGTTTTGAATTGAATTGATTTAAATCCTTATGTGAGTACAAGAAGAATTGAAAATCAGTTGAATATTCCACATGTTCTAGTTTGGAGGATTTTCCAAGACTTTTTATTGTACCTGTTGCATATTTAACTCGTCCAAACACTACTTCCTAGATATTTTCTTTCAAGACTGAATTTCTGCCGATGGTTCTTACATAGAATTAGAGAAAATGCTCATTTTAAGAGTGAAATAATGTTCACAAACGAAGCTTTTCGAGATCTACTATCACAAATTTTGACAATAATCATTATTGGGCTGAGGAAAACCCCCCATTTGATTGAGAAATCTCATCATTAAGAACAATTCTCACTAAATGTCTGGGTCGGAATAATTTCAAATTATTTGATTGGGCCATTTTTTTGCCTAAAAGACTAAATGGTCCCGCTTATCGGCAATTTCTTGAGGAGGAGCTACCTTTATTGACCAAAGATGTGCCACTTTTGGTGAGAAACATAATAAAGTTAATGCATGACGGGGCATCAGCACATTTTAGTGCAGAAGGTAGGGAATTATTGAATAATACATTCAACAACCGATAGATGGGTCGGGATGGGCCAGAACCATGGCCTCCTAGGTCCCCAGACTTAAACAGCTTAGAATTTTTCTTATGGGGATATCTTAAAAGTTTAGTTTATATCACTCAAGTGAACATTGTAGAAGAATTGAGAAATCGAATAACAACCTCTTGTGACACGATAAGAAATACCCCAGGAGTATTGATAATATGCGGAGAAGGACAGAAGCCTATATTCTTGCATGTGAAGGACACTTTGCAATGGGGGTTCATTTAATCGTGTTGGTGTTTTCAAGTTTCAATGAGAACGAAGTAACCGAGTAATCAGTCACCTGAAAGAAAAGAATAAAAATATTAATATGTACCCGTAGGTAGGAAAGAAACATTAAGAGCTAATATGTGTAGACAAAATAATATTATATTTATAATCATTTTGATACGTGAGGGGAACTGCCCCGGTAGCTGCACGGTTAGTGCGCAAGCATATTGGAACTGCTTAGCCGAGGCTCCTGGTTCGATTGGTTATGATGTTCTTGAATTCGCATCAACATAATTTCGCAGCAATCTCTTCTGCTGGCTGCATCTTCAGGATTCATTTCACAAGTTAACGAAAAATTGTACGGATGAGATTTGTGTTCCGTCAGAATGTTGTTGGCCGACCACTTTAACATTTCCAAATCTCTAGCTGTAGTACTTATTAAAGAACTTGGAGGAGCATAAAGATATGCTAAAACGCTGAAAACATTATCCTCATTACTTACCATGGGTTTATTTCTGGTTCCATACGTGTGAAAACTACATGCAGCAACATGCGGTTTAAAAATTGTTATTGATTTTAGATGTAGACGTTCTGAAATCCACAAATTGTCTCGAAACAGAATATTTCAAATATTATTTCACAGTCTAAAACTGTGATATTTTTCAGAATTGTTGAAGGATATGTCCATAACTTTTTCGGTTGGCAATATTTTATAAGTACCTAAATCTAACCAAAAAAAGTCGACATGCTTCATTCAGTGAGGTATCTCTGTTAATTCGCAGATGAATTTCCTGACAAGTAACTGATGTTATTGAGAATACCTACTAGAAAAGAAGAAAAACGAAAAGTCAGATTCAATCCACTTCCGTAGTAATTGATTTCGCACTTTTTGTCTCGGAATTCTGACCAGAATTCCTTTGATAAAGATTTTGAGGCGGTTCTCGTATTGAGAGATCGAAATGCGTTATTTGAAAGATTTCTGGTAATATAATCTGCGAATTTTACGGTTCTCGCGTGAAAAATCGTAATTTTTGGTATAAAATCGCGAATAACTCGAAAACGATGCCTTATAGGTCAAGGAAACCTTTTATTTTTTTTTAATATTACGAGTTGAATGGTGTGTGCAGAAATAGGTAGTCCTATTTGAAAAAACGGATTTTTGTGCCTTTGAATGTACTACGATTTGCCACATGCTGTGGAAACACCCTGTATACGGGAAGCCTTTAAATGTATTGAATTCTGCTGAATAACCTCTTAACTTATAATGAGCTAGAAATAATTGATATTGAATGATCTTTAGTATTTTTATGATGATTTCCAAGAGACAAATGAAAATCGCAAAATGATATGCGAAAACATAATTCGGAATTTAATTTTCTAAAATAAAAAAATAAAATCATACATTATGCCGTTTGAAATAACAAAGATGGTGTTTACTTCCGGTACAACCGGAAGTGCGGCAGCATTGAAAATATTTTCGAAATTGATATATATATATATATATATATATATATATATATATATATATATATATATATATATATATATATATATATATATATATATATATATATATATATATATAAATATAAACCTACGTTATGCCATTTGAAATAACAAAGATGGTGTCTACTTCCGTTACAACCGGATGTTGCCGCAGCATTGAAAATATTTTCGAAAAGTATATATATATATATATATATATATATATATATATATATATATATATATATATGCAATTTTACAATCTTTTCGATAATTTTACCTAGGTTCGAGATCAAAGATATAGGCCGATAGTTTTCGATGTTACTTTTACTGCCAGATTTGTGGATACGTTTGATGATACCAATATTCAATAAATTCGGAAATTTACCTGTTTCGAAGGAAAGATTAATCAAGGGTGCTATCGGGTTTGATATTTCATTTATAACTTTTTTTAAGACCTCAGATTTAATTTCGCCATAGCCTGCTACTTTTCTTTCTTTAGGCTGTCTTATGATCTCCTCAACTTCCATTTCATTTGTTGGATGAAGAAAGAATTTTTTTTTACACACTATCTAACATCCGCAACGAATGTTTGGGCGCAGATCCCCATATATGGGAACAATATTCCAAAGCAGGTCGAATCTGCGTCTTATACAGAAGCAACAGCTGAGATGAGGTGAAGTATCGTTTGGCTCTGAAAAGAAAACTAAGTTTAGCTGATGTATTATCTAAGAAACAATCATTCTCCTTGTATTCATCAGTCTGTTCAATTTTGTCTTTATATTCTTGGCCAATTCCACTAAAGTATTCGTTGAATGCCTGAGCTATCTCCTCCTTTTTCTCTAGCATATGTCCGTTCTTTTCCAACTGCTGAACAGCTGTCTATGATTTAGAATTGTTATTGTTGCATATGTCATTTACATAGCTCCATAGCATTCTATAGTGCCATTTGAAATAACAAAGATGGTGCCACAGCATTGAAAATATTTTAATATCCCATCTCACGTAGTTACTATATATATATATATATATATATATATATATATATATATATATATATATATATATATATATATATATATATATATATATATATATATATATATATATATATATATATATATATATATATATATATATATATATATATATATATATATATATATACTTTTACACTTATCCTGCCGAATCATCATTATGAGATAATATTTGCTATAGCTTTCATCTTCGAAAGGGATATGCATATAAAGTTTAATTCAGTTGAATCAATAATCAATATGAATATTGAATTAATGAAATTCATCTTCACAAATTACAGTACTCTTCCAATTTAAATCAAATCAAACAGCCAAGTTTATGACAAACAACGTTCCAATTATCTGGTTACTATTCCCCTCCTACCATTTTGTCGAATGCGGTGTAATCTTCTTGATGAAATATTTGCCAAGATTACCATAATAAACAATCATTCCGGGGTGAATATTGAATGACTAACTTTTGCGAAGGGTGTGTTCGGGAGGTATGGGTGTATAAACATATATGGATATGCGTCTACAGAGCACATAGAATTCGAGGAAGTTCACGAGTAACCGATTGGTGGTTTAATATTGATCTTGATTGAAATTAAACGAGCATTTGGTATATAATTGCATTTCAGGTCAGTGTTTCTGATAATTTTGTTTCAGAATATATGAAAAAACATATCAAATTTTCATGTTTCATAATTTTTGTGTCAGATTTGGTCAGTTCATTAAATTGTGCTGTTGCTCATTCAAAATTTTGGATATAGAAATTAAGTGAGTATTATTTCCATAAGAAACCACGAATTGATGAAATTCGAATTTGAATGGATACCAACTAACAGTTGCTTATATTACTTATATAACGAGGTTGGTTCGAGGGGAACCTAGCATAACGAAAATGCTCAGTAAGTTCGATACCCTTTTAATAATAATAGTTGAATAGTTCTAAATTGTTTGAAATATGTTTTCATAGACCTCCTTCGGTAGATCTTGATTGTTTTTTAAATATTGCTGAGAATATTTTCAATAGATTTGATTCATCAGATAAGATTATTGTTTGTGGAGAATTTAACGTTAGATTCAATACAGATGATAACTTATTTAAATCATTTGGTCTCTTTCAGAAAATATTTCAGCCTACCCGAGGTAAGAACTGCCTCGATAATATATTTGTCAACTTCTTGAGTAGTCAAGAACATGCTTGTGTTGTGAAATCCGAATTTTCATTTTTTTTCATTTTGACCATGATGCACAGGAGCATTCTACGATTAAGCTTAGGCCACTTTCTCTGGCAGGTTTCAACAGTATGCATGTCTTACTGAGTGGAACGAATTGGGTTTTTTGTCAGGGATGAAAATCTAGACTGCCATAGTGCGTTTAATATTTTTCAAGATAAATTCATTTATTCTTTCTTATCTTCATTCCCTGAGAAAGTCACAAGAGTAAGGGAGAACTGTGCTGAAGGTGATTGGTTCACTGATGGTCTCCGGGAGATGAGAAATCGGATACATCTGGTTTCTGACATGTATAAGATATATAACTCGGAAGATCTTAAGTCCTTGCATAATAGGTTGAGGTACATTTACCGCAACGAGATTACCAGGGCAAAAATTGATTACAATTATCGTATTATAGCTAGCTCAACGAACAAATCCAAGGCTTCTTGGAAAATAGTCAATCAACTCAGAAGTAATAATTCAAAGGAAGCTTCTGTTACACTGCCGGAGAAATTTAGTGAGCATTTTGCTTCTATTACAGATGTTATTTTTCGGAATATTCCCTATTTTCATACTGAATTTGAGAACATATTTAAAAACAGTGTTTCTTCAGACTTCAATTTTAAATTTTCTGAGGTCTCACCAGTACAGGTGAGAGATGCCATCAAATCTTCAAAAAATGGCTCTGCAGCCGATTACTATGGATTATCAGTTAACTTATTGAAGCGCATTTATCCGTTAACAACATTGATTAACAATTTTATAAGAAGTGGAGTATTTCCGGAATGTCTGAAGGTTTCGAGAATATTTCCGACTCACAAGAAGGGGAAGTAGAGAATATTGAAACTTGTCGTCCTATATCCCTGGTTCCAGTTTTTTCTAAGTTGATTGAGAGGCTTATGTGTGATCAATTAAGAGCATATTTTGAAAATAATAATCTCTTCTCAAGGAGCCAGTTTAGCTTCAGGCGGAAAAGTACGATGAGGGCCCTGGTTGATTTGATGAGTGGTATTCTTGACTAATTTGAGCAGGGTTTTCATTATGTAGCGCTGTTTCTGGACATAACCATAGCTTTTGATTGTGTCTATCATAATAAGCTGATGTGGAAGTTGGAAAGGTACGGATTGGCTAGAATGAGTCGTGATCTCATTGAATAATTTTTACTTGATATATATCAGGTTGTGTTTTCAAATGGTTAGTACTCTGATAGAGTGAAGGTCATGACTGGAGTTCCGCAAGATTCTATCATGGGTCCTATTTTATTTTTAATTTTCATTAATCACTTCACCGATTTTATTGAGGATGCGGACATCACTCTCTTTGCTGATAATACAACTCTTTCTATAGGATCTAGCGATATATGGAGTCTGATGCATTTGTCGGACAGCTTACATGAAAGGGCGTTGGTCTGGTTTTCTGTGAAATGGTTGGCAATGAATGGTGCTAAAACTCAGAAACTGTTGCTGAGTTTGAGGGATACTTCTGGTCTTGCCACGGATTTTGCTGGAGAAAGTAAGGTCTGTTTTTGGGGGGTTAGTGTTGATACGGTTTTGTCGTGGAATGCTCATGTTTAATGTTCGGCTTCTAAGATACGTAAGAATGTATATGTTCTTAGACGTCTGGCTTCATCTGTTCCGCCAATGATTCTGAGGATGGTTTATTTTGCGTTTATCGGGTCTTCCCTTAGCTATTGTGTGGTAGTTTGGGGTGGTTATTCTGTTTCGTCTCCAGAGGAGGGCTGTCAGGGTGTTAGAGGGTCTGGGCTACAGGAATTGCTGTAGGAGCACCTTCAGGCAGCTTGGCATACTTACCTTTCCTTCTCTTTATGTAATCGCGTGTCTAGTGTATGTCCCCAGCAACTTTGCAACTCTGATATTCATTCTCACAACACAAGAAATAAATTTCGAATAAGAAAAGATTTCTTCCGACTCGGTAAATCACAGATAGAATTTAATTTTCATGCTGTTGATTTCTTCAATAGGCTGCCCGATTCCATAATATGTCTCAATTCAGACGTTTTCAAGAAAAAGCTCAGGCAGATTCTTGCTCGAGATGCTTTATACTCAGTTGATGAGTTTTATAATGTCAACTTCTCATGAATTTTTTATTGTCTACCATTTGAAGGTTTCTATTTTACATGTATTCAAGTATTTTTATCGTGTATATGTATTTCAATGTACTTTTATTCTATTTTAATTCAAGTCATTTTTAAATATTATATTTATTTATACAAATTCAGTTGTTCTTTTTGTCCTTTGAAATGTATTGCTATCAACCCACTGACCTGTGCAATCACTTTTATATTATGTGTAAGGCATCAATAAATGAATACTGAATACTGAATGCTAATAAGAACCGTCTATCCTTTGAATATATCAATTAATTAACTACCGATTTCACTTCTTCATTGTAGAAACATTTTTTACTATCGAGCTATTTTTTTTTCAAGCTTGAAAAGAATAAATAATCTGAGAGGGCTAAAGCGAATAGGATGCACTAGAAGCAGATGCAGTCAAACACAAATTTTAGCCGTTACAACGTAACGTATTGTGAGCTGGAGCATTGTCTTGAAGCCACATTTTAGGCCAACTGAGGTCGATTTTTCTTCATTCAATCATTCAAATGTTGTAATAACGATACGCTGATTCTTTGTTCAGATTTTTCCGCCTTTCTTCGCAAGAAAAAAATACAATAAATGCTGGTAAAACGTTCTGCCGTTAACATACCATCTCAGGGAGTCCACGAAGACTTACACGTTACGTCCATACCCAAAGAAGTCGTTTGCATATTCCGGCGGAAAGATATAAAGCTATATTATAAACAGTTTTTGTATTGCGTACTAGGAAAGGAAGTAAACTCAAGTTTCACGTAGTATTTTTCATACATACATAACAATCCATAATACAATATACGTACATTTCTCAAATTTGAACTTCACTGTACTTGGTGGATCAGTTTCAGTACGGTAGCTATGTGAGATACTGCCATCTCCTCTTATTCTCGAGTTATTCCGGATTTATCGATTTTCGGGATGTCGGCATATGCCAATATATCGATTGTTATCAATCAAAGTTTCATGAAAACTCTTTCATAATTAGAATAAAGGGGCATATTCAAAATTTTTTTCGTTGACTGGTTTTCGATTTATAATATGAACTTGTGACCTTTTTTAAGGAAATCAAAGATGAATTTGGATAAAATAGGAATATTCTCGATTTCCCAATATTTCGGCATGCTAATTTCTCGGTTGCCTATTATGTTAGATGAAAACTATTTTGACATTCTACGGGAACTTTTTTGAGTAGAATGTAGGGACGTATTCAAAAATCTTCTTTCGTTGAATGGTTTTCCAATCATAATATATTTGATATGAAAAAAGACTCATTCTATGATATACGGAGAGTATTCCTTCTTTTTTAAATGAAAATTACATGCCTGACATAAATGTTAATTTTTCCAGAAATTAAAATTCTTTAAACATTCAGTGTTTGATCTAGAATGCTGGTGCAAAGTCATCACGAATTCACGGCTTGACTTGAAAACAAGCTGCTTAACTTGACTTGAAATCAAGTCAAGCTTTTGTTTCGAGAATTCAAGTCATATCAAACCTTTTTTCACAAAAGTTTGAAAATTCGGGCTTCTTGAATCGTAAACCATGAACGCTTGAATCAGAACATAATTGCAATAAAACAGGACTTATATTCAATAAGAGCGAGAATATAAGTTTGAATAATACCGAATATTCGATCCCGAAATAATTAAATGAAATTCAACCGTCACAATCTGGAAAAAAATCCATAAATTTACTGAAACAGAACAAGAGTGAAAGTGAAATATGTATTATCACGAAAAAATTTAACTTAAAGGATCCGGAAATTTGGAATAAAACGCAAAAATCTTAATCTACTTCAACATTTATTGAATCTCCTTCAAAATATGCTCCATTTGAAGCGATACACATGAACCAACTTTTTCCAATCATCGAAATATTTACATCAGCGCTTTCAGGGATGGCCTTCAGCTCCTTCTGCGAATTTTTCTTTTATGACGTCTATGGAATCAAATCTGGTTCACGGAGCGGCAATTTCAGTCTGGGGAAAAGAAAAAAGTCACATGGAGCTAGATCAGGCGAATAAGGCGGCTGCTCGATGGTATTTATAGAGTGTTTGGTCTTGAAGTCGTTAATAACAGTGGCTCGATGAGATGATGCGTTATCCGGCCGTTTACGGCGAATATTTTCACGATAACGGTTAAATAGAAGTCCTTATTGAACGTTTGACCTTGCGCAACGAATTCATGATGAACCACATCACGAATATCAGAGAAAAAAATCAGCATCGTCTTGATTTTCGAACGACTTTGGCTCATTTTTTCCCACCCATTCCGATGATTATTGACTGATTCATAGACCCATGTCTCATCACCAGTTATGATCCGTCCCATGAACATGGGATCAGAATTCGCACGACCCAGCATGTCTGCAGCTACCTGCATCTGGAACTGTTTTTGAAAAAAATTCATCTCTATCGGAACGAGCCGAGCGGCGACACATCGCATGAGTAATTGGTTCACTATAATCAAACAAGAGATGTTGAGATCACGGGCTATCTCTCTTACACTGTCATGACGATTTTCGAGCATCATTTCTTTGATTTTATGGACGTTATCGTCTCTTGAAGAGGTCGAAGGTAGTCCGGAAAGAGGAAGATCGTCGACGATCTCCCTACCGTTTTCAAAGGCTTTGTACCACTCGTACACTTAGTTTTCGATAACACAGAGTCTCCATAAGCTTTTTTCACTATTCGCAACGATTTAGCACACGGAATTTTGTTAAAAACTCAAAATTTGAGACAAACTCTTCGTTCGATATTTTTTTTCCATTGAAAAATTCGCAGAGTACCACAGAGGTCGACTGGTTTCAACAGATGTCGTTAACAAACTAGTTGACAGATCGCGCTCATGTTTGTCATAGTAATTAAGGATAGTTCTACCAACATACAGAAACTTAAAATGTTTAAAAATACTCAACGCGAGCAATTTCAATGAGAATTCCGGATTCACAGAGTAAGCCAAAAAGAATAAAGATTAGGGAACCTATAATCCCAATTCAACAGGTAGTTGATAATTCGCTGTTTTTCAACCTAAATTTGAGACACATCAACGTTCTTACTAATTTGTGACTCAATCTGATTGAGTCTGTGTAAATGTTGATGCAGCTCTTGAGAACTGCCTCTCTAGAAGAGCCGATTTTGCAGTAAAGGCCAAAAAATCTCTTGTCGTGTTCGTCAAATGCGGAAATATTCCTCCGGTCCATTTCCACCTTTCTCAAATGTCTTCCGAGCTTTGTACTCTGGAGTCACTAAAGTTTTTATCTATCTGATATCGCCACATATCATCATGTTGATTCCAATAACTACAAGAGGAAGTGTACAGGTTTCGCCTTCTAATTTTGCTGAAATGATTTCGAAGATTTTGAGGTGTGTACGCACTTTTTAATCAAAGGCCGATCTGAGTCTATCAACTCAGTTATTTCAAATTAATTGTTTCTGTATTCATCATTCTGAAAAGACTGTTGGTTGATGGCTTATATTACCTTACATTACATTGGAGGGGGTCGTTTGGCTTTGCAAGCCTTTCCAAACTACGATCAAGATGGTCTTTTGTTCGTAACCCTTCTTATTCATTTCCCTGTAGATCTAGTTCCCTTACAAAATTAAGAATCTCCCTGGGAGCTTTCGCTTTTACTTCGTGCGTCTCTGGCTTGTCGCTACTGAAGTGTATATGACTTTGACGGGCAGTTGCGATGCAACTGCAAAGAAAATGTTCGGCAGTTTCATCGCCCTTTTTTACACATTCTGCATGTTGCCGTTTCCGATTTACCCATTTTACTGAAATGGTATCTCAGTGGGCAGTGTCCAGTAAGGAGGCCTGTTGTAGTCCTCAGCTCGTCCCTAGAGAGATCGAGAAGCTGTTTTGTTTTCTTTGGCGGATAGTCAAAAAATTTTTTCGCTTGTCTTGGCCTGGAGTTTTCCTCCAGTATTCTTTTCGCTAGATTCTTCCCACCGTTCCAGTTCCTGTCGTCTATGCGGCTTGCTTAGACCGCAGAACAGTTCAGGTCCGATGGGTGGGATTCCAGTAGCTGATCTAACCATTTCGTCAGATATGCTCCGATAACTGTAAGAGTTTAGAGCTTTAATCACTGCTTGACTATCCGTTGTAATGTAAATCTTTAAACCTTTGAGTTTCCTTCGTACTCCCTCCTGGCAGCACAGGTTTACAGCAAGTGTTTCTGCTTGGATGATTGTGGGAGTAGAGCCCAGAGCTGATGACGAGTACTTGGGTCCATATATGCCTGCTCCAGTTCCGTCAATCGTTTTTGACCCGTCCGTGTACCAGATGGAGGATTTCTGGTCTAATTGATTTATTTTTCCCTCTACGATGGTATAGTCTTCTATAGCCACTTCGAAGTGTGTGTGAAAAATCGAACTTAAGCGGCATTATATCCGATGGTTGTGATGAAATTTCTGGCGCTATGTAAACCAGAATCCCCAGGTGTTCCTTCAGATCACCAGGTAATAATTTTTCTGGAGCCGTAATGCCGCCATCAACGCCTTCTTTTTCAATTTTATATGAAGAGGAGGGAGATTTAGGATTACCTCCAGGACAGTAGTCGGGGTGCTTCTCATAGCACCTGTTATGCCCACGCACGCTAACCGCTGCTGTTTTTGCAGCTTGTTTTGCCTAGTTATTTCTGATGTTTTCGTCCACCATACGAACGATGCATATGTGACAATGGGTCTTATAACCGCTGTGTATAACCAGTAGGCTATTTTTGGCTGTAGTCCCCAGGTATTTCCGAAGAGTCTACGGCATGCCCATAGGCACGATGTAGCCTTGGCAAGAGTTTTGTCAATGTGTTAATTCCAGTTGAGTCTCTGATCTAGGGTTAACCCTAGATACTTAGCCTGTTCCAAAAATTTCAGAGTATATCCATTCAGAAAGGGGGGCTTTAAGTTCAACTTTCTACATCTTGTGAATGTAATTAGAATGGTTTTGTCTGGATGGATGCTGAGCCCCTCTTCAGCACACCATTCATTTATCGATGACTTACTCCTTTAAATGACCCAAATTCCCTCGCGGAATTTTTGTTAAATATTTACTGCTCTGCGAAACGAATTGATAGATCGATTGTTTTTGATTTTAAATTCCAGTGTGTCTAACACTTAGAAATCTAACCCAATCAAAATATTCTGTGTGACTAGAGATACTAACTTTTTTTATTGCACTTGTACGAGTAGCGATTAGCAAGTGAACTTAACTTCATGCTCTTTCAAGTATCAAGCATTCAAGGAGCTAGATAAGGTTGATGCTAACTCATGCTTTCGGGTTGCAAAATTGAGTCAAATCATGGATTTTTCAAAAGCTCGCATTTCAAGTGAAGTCAAGCTTTTCGAAAAATTTTCAACTTGCTCGATTCGATGAAACCTTATAAATTCACCCAAAATATACCAAATGTTTATAATTTTATGCTTATAATAATAAAAATCAAAATTAATGCGTTAGTTAATGCACTTTGTTGATATTCACAAATAATAAGCTAATACCTTTTTGATTTGAATTTTGAGAATATTAAGAAATTCGACATGTTGGAATGACACATTCAAAATGGGTATGATTCTGATGCAACTTCAGAAAATTATTCTGATTAGTTTCCTGACAGGAGGCCATCAGTCTATATTCCAAAAATTCAAATACACTCCCCAAAAAAATTGTCACATCACCCTACTTTTCGACAATACTATATAAACTTTTAGGATGGTCATTCAAGAGTCACTTGGTAACTTTCAGAAGTGTAAAATAAGAAGATATCATGCAGAAAAGATAAGTTTATGATGGAAAATATCAACAATTTTCGAGATAATGAAAAATTAAAAATTCTACCATCTTGACCAATCAACTAGCATCGAATGGTTACTAATCATTTTCAAATTCGAGTGTTTCCTCCTGGGCCCTAATTACTGCCAGTATACGTCTCGGAAGCCCTCAAACAAATTTTGGATGTACTCTTGAGCCACTGAGTTCCACCCCATGTTGTCCCAAACAAATGGGATTTCGGGACTTCTGGCCATCTTAAAATATCAATTTCGGCGTTTTGCTGAAATTCTGTAACTTCTACAAGGCATCCTACATTGCTGAATTTGCCACCCTATGTTGTCCCAGACATGTGCTATGGGATTCAATTCGGGACTTCTGGCTGGCCATCGTAAAATATCAATTTCGGCATTTTGCAGAAATTCTGTAACTACTCTAGCTGCATAAGGCCGAGCATTATCATGCATACAAATGAAGTTTTTGCCAATTAATGGGCCAAAGAGTACAACATGGGGTTCAAGGATATCTGCGATGTATCTGGCCGCTGTCATTCTTTCATTATTCACTAGAACTAACTCAGTTCGACCATGGAAAGAAATGCCTCCCCACATCATTGCTGAGCCCCATCCGAAGTTTTCAGTTTGCCGGATATTGCATTGCTGATACCGTCCCCCAGGCCGTCTGTATACAGGCATGCGTCTATCATTTGATACTAGACAGAACCTGGACTCGTCGGAAAAGAAAACATTCGATCATTCTGGAATACCCCAATTCGCATGTTTCCTCGCAAACTGAAGTCTTGCAACTCGATGCTCTCTGGTGAGACGCGGGACAGTAGAAGCCACCCTTGGTCTGATATCGTCTTCTCTGAGCCTGTTCCTAACAGTTTGCAAAGAAAAAGGCACATTTCTGAAAAGTGCAAGTTCATTTTGTAGTATTCTAGCCGTACACTACCATACTTTCAGTGCAGTTGAACGAAGCCAACGATCATCAACTGGTGTTGTTATCCGATTTCTTCCCTGTCCGATCTTTCTTCCATATTTCTCTGTTTCGTGGTATCGATTAATTGCTCTTGAAATAGTGCTTTGGTTAATATATAACAAGTTAGCCACGTAACGTTGGCTTCGCCCCTCCTTTAGAAGTGTTACAATTCTTACCACTTCGTTATCACTCAAATAGCGTCCAGGACGTTCAGCAGCCATTACAATAAATTAAAATTCGAAAATCAACAAGTAACACAAAAAAATGTGCATGAATTTAGCATGAAAACTGAAGAGAAATTTAATGAATACTGATAGTCAAATAAATTCGTTTTTGTTTCAGACTTGTTTAAGATCATATGGAAACAAATGTTACTACATAGATAAGATTTTTCTCCCCTCATATGTCCACAAACAAATGTTGACAAAGAAACTGCGATCGAGCTGCTTAATCGATTGTGGAATTCAGAATATCAGGTAATGCGGCAATTTTTGTGGTGTGTGTAGAATGTCATGAACGTTGGTTTAATAGACAAGATAATGAAGAAGTACAATGGAAATTTCTGGAGCTGTTATTGGTAATGTCATGTGCGCAAAGAGTGCAATAAAAAAATCTAGTATTTCGCGAGCATGACAGTACGCCGTCATACCAGACAGGAAATGTCTCAGAACTTTAAAACCAGTCTTTTTCTGAATAAATAGATGGGAACCACAGAATCAGTGAGCTGGCCACCTCGTTCACCATATTTAACCCCGTTAGATTTCCTCTGGGGATATGTCGAGGATTAATCATATAGTCAAACTCATAATGATATAAAATAGTTGAAATAAGATTTTAGAAACTTTTCAGGTTTAGTGACTAATATTCAAATTCACAATACATGCAGAAGTGTTTCTGCACATTGCAATTCTTGAATATTGTACAATGGAATTGCTTTTGACTATTTAAGATTGTAATTTAAGTATCATTTGTATTTTGTTACTAATTATATTTAATATTTGCTTACTAATGAGTAAAAAAACTTTCTTTTTTTTCATTATAAGTGCGATTCATTGTGGTGAAAACATTTCGGATGATTTGGTAAATTCGCACCAGCATACAAAATTGAACAACAGAATGTTCAAGGAATTTTCATTTCTGGGAAATTCACATTTTTGGAAATTTGGAATGTATTATATAAGTTTAGAAAGGGAAAAAATACTCTTCCTATTTAATTCAAATTCACGTATGGTTCATATTAAAAAGTATATTATAAATCGAAAACCATTCAACGAAAAAAGATTTTGGAATGTATCCCTGCATTCTACTCAAAAAAGTGAATTAGCGCCTTTATTATAAACAGAAAAGAGCCAGTAGAATTTCAAAACAGTTTTCATCTATCGTTGACAGCAACCAGGATATTGGCATATGCCGAAGTCCCAGAAAATCAAGAAATCCGGAATAACTCGAAAGCAAAAGAAGATAGCTGCGATCTGTTTTCACTAAAGAATATATTAGCCATATTTCACATAGCTGTCGTACTGAAACATCGAAAATGGGTAACCCTGTACAACAGAAATAAGGAAAATTGATATCTTTTTTTATTGCGCAACTAGCTAACCCGGCAGACTTCGTACTGGCTCAATCGATAAATAAAAGAACTTTTGTATAGAATAAACTTGAGGAAAACGAAAGAAATCCGTAATCAATAAGATCCAATGATATTTTGTTTAAATGTTTCCTAAATTCTTCTTCTTCTTACACGGCGCCTTTATGGTAGCACTCAGGCCGTCTGGCCAATTGTACTTGCCGTGATGTATTATTTTGTTTTGTGTGTTGGAATAACATTTTGATGAAGCTTGCAAGACTGTTGTAGCTGGTCTCCTGGATCATCCGGGCGCTGAGTGTTTCTATGCCCAAGATGTTCAGTCTAGTCACCTTATGTTAGGCACATTCGAATAATATGTGTTCCGTTGTTTCGTCATTTTCTAGGAAACCACGGCACCGAGTGGTTGTCGATAGTCTCATGACGTGTAGGTATTTGTTAAGTTGATGTCCCGTCAATAGGCCATCTACCATCCCAATAGACTTATTATCGTGGGACAATAGTTCATATACCCTCTTCTTTGGTTGCGGCCCATTTATGAGCCTTACAATATTTATAAATTATTATCATTCCCCAATTTTTAACGATTTGTGGATAAAGAATCAATTTCATTATGTCGTGCTTGCTGTTGTTGTGTTTGATGTGCACGAACTCGTTGCATTCTAAGCCTATATACTTCATAGTTACTCACCAAATAACGAAATTTTGACATAGCAATACGACTATTTTCTTGATCTGTCTCTCTGGTCATCAGTGCGGTTAGTACGTGAAGTAGTTCTTCGCACATTTGATTGACTTCAACGACCTAAATCAGGTCTTCTTCTCCTCAGCATCGTGAATTGTAATTAATCAAACTGAGAAAATTTCGAGCTAACTTAGCAGTAAAGTGTCCTCATCACAGAATAACAAGAAAAAAAGAGCACATTACTTGGAACGTCACTATCATAAAGGTTCACAAAAGTAAAGAAAGTTCTCGCGCAAGTAGCGGTAATCTTCACTCACAAAGGTAGAAGGTTGCATTCATAGATATCGTAATACTTTTTTCCGTGTTCTGAAGTGCGACAGGATGGATTGACAATTCAATGTAAAATATTATGGTTGCGTTCAGAAATTTAATTTGTTACCAAATTTAAGATTTATCAATCTTTAACAACTGAAGTTAGCTAAAATTAAGTTAAGTTTTGCGAAGCGGACCAAATTCAATATTAGGACTACTAATGATCTATTACATTTTGTGACTATGCAATTTTGTCGCGTTAGCGATTCACTTTTGTTTAGTTTCGAAACGGGACATTAGATCATCATATATATATATATATATATATATATATATATATATATATATATATATATATATATATATATATATATATATATATATAGTTGATCGTAGCAGCTTTGGATTGTTTGGAAGGTCTCGTTAACATGGTTTCTTCTTTTTTCAAACAAGATATCAAATCACGTACGTGTCGTTTTCTTGATTCACTCTGTGGAGGAAAAACCCTCTTCAAAGTTTTTATGAACCGTATTATGATGCCTCTCTAAGTTACCACGCTTAGGTATTGCAACTGACGCACGACAAATAAGACGAATGCACTTATCCTTCACCATACAAAAGAAAAATTCTTCCTCCCTATCGTTATTTAAATGATACGTTTTAGATTTCTTCGCTGCACTCATTTTGTACTATTTAATAATGAACTTTGCATCGACGTTGTATTGCCTCCAAGTTACAATTCAGAATGACACCAATTTCTGCAGGCAAAACATTAATATCAGCGTGAACGAAAGTCTCGATGTTCTTGCCTGAAATTTTTAGAAAAGCAGCAAGAATAAGAAACGCGGCTTTTCTTTGACAAGTACCGCGCGTTCCTTTGATAAAACCGCCTTTTGCCGGTAGCAGAGTGTTAGTTTATTACGTAATAAATTTTTATATTTCAGTTACATACCCACTAAATATTTTTTCTTCTCGAGATCTACTCGAAGAGAACTCGTTTTAGCACCCCTGATGAAGAGAAATAATGCTACTCTATAAATCTATAATTGTTCTTCTGTGATTTCTATCAATTATCTGTCAGAAGTTGAAGAAATATTTTAGTGTAATAGAGCCAGAAAGCAATATCTAATTAATACTCAAGTAGAGAATATGCCAATATGGCATATATATGTTTTCTAGTGAATTTTTGCCATGATATTGCATGAGGTGCTAAGCAAATTGCAAATTACAAAACATTTTATAATGTGTTAGAAAAATTATCGGCATCAGAGACTCTACCTAATGCTTCTAAACATGAACTAGGCGGAATATTTAGGAGGAACAAAATATCCTGAACATAGTGGATCAAACCCCAGAAATCAGTACGAGGAAGATAAGTCCCACTTAGGAGAATTTGGATAACGTTTGAGCATGAGAATGCGAAAGCATTTCACAAACAAATTGTTCATCGGTTACAGCCGGAAGATGAGATTTAACGACAGAATTTTCGCAGAAACGTTTTATCTCATAGACGAACTCTTCAGCGGATATTATTTAGCAACAAGGCTCAATTTACGAGGAATGGAATTTACAGTAGCAGAACTGAACACAGTTAGACTAATGAAAACCTTCGTGCAGTCAGGTATAAATTATCACAAAAAAGATTTTCTGTTGATGTGGTGAGGTGTTCTTGATGGCCATCTAGTTGAATCTCAATTTTTTGATAGGTCAAATTTGTATTTGAATTTTTTGGTTAATATTCTGCCAAATCTGTTAGGAAACATAATGTGATAGGAACTTTATTTAGGAAAGATGGCAGTACCAACCATTTCTCAAATGATGTGAGAAATTTTTTGAGCCAAAACTATGTAAATAGGTTGCGATAGGCTTGTTGCATGGCCTTCAAGGTCTTTAGATTTCAACCCTACAGTTTTTTTGAGGTTATTTGAAGTCCAGAGTATGTGAAGTAGATATTGTTTGTGGAGGACAACTAGTAAATCGATGAACAGACGTATGTCCGGATGTACAAAATGACAAGCAAATGCTTCGTACAAGCAATGATGTGTTTCTGCGATGTAGAGATGTAGGAAATATTAAAACGATTTCGAAAATAGACTTCATTAATTCATCAATTTGTGTCCCGCATTTTTCTTTCCTTTTTTCGTTTATGTTGAGGAAAATCATTTGTGATTTTTACGTTTTCTGTATTTCTTCGTTTCATTATTTGATTACTGGTACATGGTAACTTCAATCTAATTTAAGTTCTTCTGTATGACCGAAAAACTGTTCATCATCATATTTTTATTGTTGATTTCATTGATAGTTAAATAGTGCCATGATATTTTTACACGTATTGGACCGCTTTAAATCTCAACTCCGGGATACAAAATATATTAAGATGATCCATGTTCCACAAATATGAAGTTTGGGCTGAGTAAGGATCGAATTCTATTTTTCCTTCGTGAGTCGATTAGTGAGACAAGCCTAATAAATGTGTGAAGTTTTAGCAATTTTGGTCAACGGTTTTTTTCAGTTATGAATGATGAAATATTTGACTGAAAACAAGTATCTCGAAAACACGGAAGTTTTGATGACTTCATACACCATTTCTGAAACATCTGGAGTTACTGTACCCCCTATTACACTATCTCTTTATCAGAGATCTTTGAATTTTTGGATTTCATCGGAAGATTTTAAGATTTTAAGGTCGACATCAATAATATTCATCAATTTCTCTGGGATGTTTTTTGACGCCTACTTATTTCTTTTGATATATACTTAGGTAGTGAAGTACGAGGACGACCTAAGATCCGGTTACTGAAGAACGTCGAAGGGGATGCTAAGGAGTTGGGAAGGAGAGGTTTGTGGCTCAAGGCGTTAGATAGAGATGACTGGAGATGCGTATTGAGGACGGCTCTGGCCACCAAGGGCTGTAATACCAGTGAGATGATGATGAGTGAAGTACTCAAGTAATAAGATGAATTATGATCTCAAAGTTTGGTTACAACTGCTTCTGAATACACGAATTGATGTAAATATACGCTCCAAGAAAAAATACTTGTAATATACACTGGGAAAAGCAGCATCGAACTTCAAGCTTCTATCTCAAAACAAAAAGTTACTATATGCGAGATTTCGCAATGTGTAGACACTTCGAAGAAAATTATTATTCTAGGAACAATATTCAACCTTCCGTAGAATGTTAAATATAAAAATGATCGGAAGACTAGCTCCTTCAAGGGAGGATATTTAACATTCTACGGAAGGTTGAATATTGTTCCTTGAATAATAATTTTCTTCGATGTGTTCAAGCTTCTACTGAACCTTAAGTGCGTGAGTCCTACTCACATTTGGATATTTTTTGTTTCCGATTGGCTATGTTAATCTCTCTCATTTCATGACCATCTTAGTACGGAATTCTTAATTCTTCCACGTAAATTGTGGAAAATCATGCTATTGAAATTCAGGATATCACGATATATTTGAAGTTTTATATTTTTGGACCACGATTTTATTCTGTAAATTTGATCTTTCAAACCAACAAGCATCAGTAAGTTTTTCCAGTGTGGCCTTGAGTATAATTTTCACAATACCCATGTATCTAGTGTGTGTAACTATTCATCTTTTTATTTGTTGGAAAAACACACTGTATAGATCGCACTACTAAAGGCTATGCAATCCATATCGTTAATAAAAATCATGATAAGCAGAATCGACTACAAAAGAAATGATCATACCAATCGAAATAATTCATTTTAGGAAACGCATATGGCCCAATCCCTGCGTTAAAGTCACTTAAAGGGACGGAAACACGACGAATATCCATCAATATCTCGGATATGTTCATGAATAACCAGATGTAATTTGCTGAGTGGTGATCTGTGGCCCATCGCGTCCATCGTTGCGCAACAAATGCATTATTGCAGTGCTGCTGGCAAGTAATTGAGGTCGTTCTAAACGCTTCTGTTTACACATATGAATGAGCTGAGTTCAACCAAGCTATTTCAGCATTTCTTCCATTGGCAGTATACAGCTTGTTCATTAAAATAAATATTGCGGATTTTTTTTCATGTGTTCACTCTGAATATCATTATTCTGGATCAATAAATTAGTGTATTTTTGTAGATCACATGGCATTTTTACTTTTATCTACAATCATCACCGAAAACTACCTATTTCCAAATGCATCACTGTGCACACTTTACGGAAAAGTATTGCCATGGTGACCACCAATAAAAGTCATGACTTACTTCACCCTATAATCTATAGTTAATATAGAATTTAGTGGAAAGTGATTTGTTACCGATAAAAGTGATTTATTCAACATCACCACTGTAAGTATTGGTGAGTCATCTCCCATACCATTGAATTTCAAAAAAGTTAACATCTCTATCCCAAACTCTGGGTTTCTATTAAGAGAATTTCAATTCTGATTCTATAAAGCGATTCTGAGGAATTAACCTGACGAAAAATATCTTCTGGATGAGGTCAATCTGGCAAAAATCAAATTTTGAGATTTAAGTTTCTATTATGTAGGTGATGTGATAAACAAATATATATATATATATATATATATATATATATATATATATATATATATATATATATATATATATATATTCACTTGAAAAGGAGAAAATTCGAATTATTGTATTTACAATGAACGCTTATATCTATAATTTTGGTGTGTGTAAGACAAACACAATCTGAAAAAAAACAAGCCAATAAATAGAATACCAGCGGAAAAAACAGACCATGTCCGTTCCTTAATCAGGCATCTAAACTCGCATCATGCCTCCTACGATTGCCCCTAAAGTGTGAGCTAAGGAAATGTAACAGGGGAACCATACTATCTTCCGTATGATTCAATAAACGAGTGAAAAAAACCTGAAACCTGAGGAAAAACTTGTTTCCCTGTAGCTATTGCACTAGCAATAGCTTGTTTGTTTATGTTGTGTTAGTTTCGTGTGTACAAAAAGAGTACTAAAAATCTTTCTGCTTAGCAGTTTCATTTTCTCATTCTCATCTTGCACTCCATGATTTCCAGGACTTCCTCACGAAGACAAGGGTGAAAAGGAAGAAGGTTTGGGACAGACAAAATCTGTAACAATGGAAAAAGAAAAACAGCAGAAAAATATTTCGTCGAACATACGTAATTCTCATATGTCTAAACTCACTTGAATCTAAGAACTTACTAATGCTCCTCTGTTTTTCAACAGGAAACATCTCATACACCATTGGAAAAAAGCCCTAAGGGGGTGCAGCCCTTGCCTTATCTAAAAACTTAAGTAATGGTCCGCTGATTTTCAACAGGGAACATCTCATATACCATAGGAATAAAGCTCTAAGGGGGTGTAGTCCTAGCCTTATCTGAGAACTGAACTAATGCTCCGCTGTTTTTCAACAGGGAACATCTCATACACCATTCGGGGATGTAGCCCATAATAACCTCAAGATTCAAAATTAATCTTCTCAATAGACTTGAAGTTCTCTACCCAGTTAATGAAATTATCTGAAACGGAATGAATTTCTTGAAAACCACCCGTAAAATGATAAATAGGACAATCGAGGACTAAATGTCTTAATGTTTCTTCAGCTGCGCCACATTCACATGCCGGACTTTCTACAGTAGTCCATTTGAACAACATACTATTACTACGACCATGTCCTGTCCTGAGACGATTTAATGTACACCAATTTTTCCTACTTATATCGAAACCTGCAACTCTCTTGAAAGGATACTCTATGAGAACTTTATTGAAAACAACAATTTCCTGCCATTCAGTTTTTCAAAGATCAACAGCCTTCACCCGTGTACGCAAAGGGCCAATCGACCAAATAGGTTTCCTGGATTTCAATCTCAGGTTAGGTGGTTTTTGAAGATCGTGTATTATCGGAAAAACTTCTGGAAATGAAAGTATAAAAACATTATTCGAAAGATGATCGAACATGGTCAAACGATTGAATACAATTATGGCTTTTCGGGTTGGCAAAAATATTGACCATTGAAAAATGAGAAAGAGGTTTTCTCTTTGTAATGGAAGGTTGTCGAATGAAATTGAATGGCTATGAATATTTTTCGAGGGATGGTCAAATACGAACAAATACAAGTAGGTCGACCCAGGTTCGAGTTTCGGAAGAAAAACATGGAGGGTGGTCGAATGAATATGAATGATGATCAAAAATATTTGTCTACAGAAAATTAAAAATGGTTGAATGATTGAATGCACGTATGTTAATCCGGCTTGACAGAAACCATTCTTTGAAGAAAAAAACATTCATTTCCATACGGGACTTGGTTAAACGAAACTATTTGGTGGTTAATCATGGTTAAACGCATGGTCGAATTTCATCAACTTTCTCAAACATTCTGACCACTTCACAGAGCTGTGATGCTTTCAGAAGACATCGTCAACAAATGAAATATCAGATTCAAAGACAAAGACATGATCCTCCATCGTGTCAGGAAATTTTCATCAATAATGGGGAAAGTGTATAGATCTGCGTCTGCAAAGTGAGGAACATTCATCATTCATTATTTATCATCAAATCGTAAAGAATGCAAGGGAGAAAATTGGTGTTAAAAAATAATCAAAAAAACAAAATCTGGGTTTGCCTAATTTGCTCAGTTCGAGGTTGGATGGTGGTTGGAAATCTTAAATATAAAATACATCACCACCAATTGGGGATGCAATGAAGAAAACTTCGGTCCTAACGTAAGAAGTACTTCAGTTGATACCAATACGTATCTAATATTGCTGGATCATGTTCAACATGTTTAACAATTGTAGCAATTGTACTGCAATATTCATTCGTAATGATGTTAGTATTGTTGTGAAATAAAAACTCAAAACTATGAGTTCATTTTTATGAAACTTCATGGTCGTAGATAAAGTATATCACGAAACTCGGACAGAAAGTGGCATATTGCACAACTCGTAAGTTGTTTCTGCACGACAAATGCCTATTCCTTGTGCAAAATGCCACCTTGCACTTGCTTCGTAATTACTATTATTTCTCCAATATTCCGAAATGCGTCTATACGTATCATCTCAGCAAATTTTTAAGATAATGTTAGTGCTCCAAATCGCAGATCGCGCAGAAATTTCTGATTATATTAGCCGAGTGCTATCATTTTGCAATGAGAATTACTGTTTATCATCGTAGCAATTCTACGGTTTTTGAGTTATGATGCCAACTACTCGATAGGTAAATTTGATTTCGTTAAAAAGAGTTTTTTACTTTTCAAAAACAATTCACTTGTGCTCACAATTTTTTCATGCAGGACATGGTTTAATGAAAAACAGAAAGTTGTTCAACATTTCCCTACTTCTATCTAGTACCTCTATGTTTATGCACAGAATAATGTTCTGTGAATGAATATATGTGATATATTATCATTTGTAACAGTGAAGTGACCACGCCATATGAAAAAACAGGAAAAACTACAAAATGATTCAATGTTATATTGTATATATAATTTTTATTCGATAAATTGAATTAAAACCTCATGAACTAATGGTACCTTCAACGTCCTAAAGAAAAGCAAATAAAAATGGAAATAGAAGCATCTGAGAGTTGAACGCTCACTATTTTGAAAAGAAATAGATATGAACCTTATCGAATGAGGAGCAATGTAGCCAGCAATTCAATTCTCAACATTGACTAAATTTTTGCAACTGTTTTCTGCAGAAAACAGAAGAAAATCCGCAGTTTTCCCGAAACATGATTTGGACTGATGAACTGCAACTCAATAGTGATGGAAGATTCAATCGTTAAGATGAACATCGGTGGTCACATCGCCATATTAATATTCAATAGCAAGGCCGATAAGGGTCCGATATATGATGTGCATCGAAAGATAATTGTGTATTAGCATATTTGGTTGCTGATGAAAACCTTCGTGAATAATTATATCATGAAATTGTGAGTAACGATATTATCGATGCATATTTTGATGAACTGTCATTTGAGGAAAGAAGAAATATTTATCTTCAACATGATGAAGCTTCTTATCATCAAACTGCGGTACTTGCTGATTTACTTGACTTAGAATTAGGCAATAATTGAAATTGAAGTAGAGGTGGGAGGGGGAATTTGTTGTTGCAACAAGATGGCCGGTCCGTTCTCCGGGCTTATATCTGCTAGATTCTTTCGTTCAAAGATATATTATGGATCTGTTACATAGAAAAACAAGTCGAAATGTTGAAGAGTTGAGTAAAATTTTAGACATTGTCTTGCTTCGGTTATCAATAATTGAATTTCGAATGCTCAAATGTTGTGAATTATGCATACATGGTAGTGGCAATATATTTGAATACCTACCTTGATCATTTCCATCGAATTTCATTTCATATAAGATAAAACGTTTTTTAAGCTTAAAAATAACGATTGCATGTTTCTTATCGCAATTTTCGTACGGCATGGTTGCGTCTTCATTACAAACCATGCAATGTTGACTAAAATGTTGTACATTGATGAAAAATTATTAAATAATTTATCTGAAATGTCATATCAAAATTTTCCAACCATTTACTGAGAGCGCAGAACTATTTCAACCATTCCATGTAAATTCTGTAAATGGACATAGAGTTACAATATAAACTTAAGAAATATACATTATTCGATGGTTCATCAAAATACGTCCTGGATAAAAAAATTAGTGCACATGTGAAAAAACTCCATTCGACAAAATTAAAGTTACTCGTGGTTCATTTTCAAAAGAAAAGCAAGTTTGTATTATAACTCAAAAACTGTTAGTCAAAGAAAAATTACACATGGGGTTCGATTTTACGTCAAAAAATGCCCGTAGAACATTGAAAACATTTGTACACCACTTCAAAATATACTAGTTCACTGATTCTGAAAGTTTCCGAAAAAAAAAATTTGCAAATAACTCGAAAATAAAAAAATCAACCGTGAATTTGCTTCCGTAATGAAACCTCACGCAAAAAAAAGAAAGTGAAGATCTTTTCACAATTTTTCACAAAGCTGCAGAACTTAAATGTCGAATCCTGTTCACCCTGTACAGGGTGTTGTTTTGACATACGAGAGTTGAATGAGATTTTTAGAATTCGGCCCTGTACTAGAAAAAATTATGAATGGCGAAGTTTGAAACTATTATTTTATTCATATTGACCCATCCGTTTTAGACTTATGATATCCAAAATATCCACACATTTACACAGAACAGCCTGCATTTTTTCGAAAGATTACACAGATGACAGAAAATGTATCATAACGACACCCCACGGATAAATTCAAGAACCAGTAAGAATATTTCCCCTTCCTGCAGAATCACCCTGTATGTATTGATGCCTGAGTGCTCAATTTCATCCAAATCCATCCAATCGATGTTACGTGTTTGAGTTACAAGCATTCAAGCATACAATCTTCAACATATCCTCGTTGTCATGTGAATATGACTTCTGTGCCAAAACTCGAACTATTCAGAAAGACTTCGAACTGTGAGGATCAAACTCATTCAATCAAGGAAAGCAATCGTTCAAAAAGATATTTCCGTAGAAATCGATGAATACATGGGAGGTGCAATTGTTGGATTTAAACAAAATTGGTTCATCAATCATATGGTTCGTTTCAAGTTTTAATGCGAATACTCCAACTTGACTCCTCGAAAATTCTCACTTATTTCGTTTTCTATAAATTTTCTTCTGAAGTTCACTTACTTGAAGATTTAAGAATATCTTCTTCAGAGACATGATAATCCGAGAGTGCTGCAGGAAACAATCGCAAAACTCTCCCCTCTATAGAACCCAGTGAGGTTGAAATCCACTTCTTGATGAAAAAGTACTTTTCTATCCGCTTTCCCTTTAAATCGATACGCGACGATATTCCCATCTCTCAGCAGAGATGTGAGATTGAGGGTTGCAATAACAATCAGGCCAACTCCAGATCCGAACAGTTAACCTTTGTTGAATAGTTTTAATCATGCCATGGGTGGAGAACATCGCTGTGATTACAGGACATTCGTGACAACTCTAATCAGTCCTCTGTATACTCGGCGACATAACACGGGCATCCCTTCATTCTGTCGTCGCTCGAAGAGAAAAGAAGTCACGAAAGTTGGGCTTGTACCACGCACACCCTCACCATTCATTTCGCAATCATTGCGACGGTTTTTTACACCCCATTATGCATTCAAATAATTTTTCATTTTGATGAGACAATCGGTACGTAATAGATTTTCGTTGTCCGGATGTCGCTTTGAATTGGAAATGTTGCCTTTGTTTTTACCTTTCATGTTTCTTCCATAAGAGATGTGATTTTATTCGAAGTAAAACGAAAAGAGACACTTTTCCACAATTTATTTAATAATCATGACCGGCTTCGACTATTCCTTTAGAACCATTTGGTCAGATTGAATTGAAATCCTTTATCGAAACAACGAATATTGTGAAATTGTGAAGAAATTGTCTCCCATTATTGAACAGTTTTCTGTTTAAAGTAAAACGAAATGAGACACTTTTGTCACTTTTCCACAATTTATTAAATAAACGACCGGCTTCGACTTTACGGTCATTTTCAAGTGAATAACAATACAACAGATGAGTAGGTAAATACAAGTACAGAGTGAAAGTTATCCTAGATATTGAGTGGTTTGGATGCATTAAGCTCTAGTTGGTTGTTGAGGGTAGTAGATTGTGGGTTTTTACATAGTTTGTTGATCTCCAGACTTTCCAACAAATTCATCTCTCTCCCCTTGTTACATTTATGAAGGATTTTAAGATTGTTTAATGATATCGAGTGGTAGGTTGATTTTATGAGTTCAAATATTGGCGAATTTATATCTGAGGAAATGAGTTCCTTGAATCTAGCTTCAAAACTTCTACCTGTTTGTCCGACATAGGCTACCTGAGATTCATTGCATTTGATTTGATAAATTCCTGATTGCTTGAATTTGTCGTTCTTTGTTTGGCATTGAATAATAATCTACTTATGTTAGGGTCGCTCGAGAATGAAGAAGTTATGTTGAATTTGGAAAAGTAATTACTGATTTTGTTAGAGAGTTCGACGGCGTATCTGAGACTAGTGTATCTTTTTCTCAGGGTTTCTACGATGCTATATAGTAATTGGAAAGTAATACGTTGTTCTTTGCGTTTAATAATTGTATTCAGAAAATGTTGTGGTATATTGTTATTTGAGGCATTTTTTCTGATGATGTGATGTTCAGTTTGGAAATTTTCTGTCGAATCATGGAGTTATATGCAGCTAGTTTGTGGCTCAAATGACCGAACTAGTCCATTGGGATCGATGCGTCTGTGAATGTTTCCTTTCTGTGAATTTTATAATTGAGATGGTTATTTGAATTTATGTTGGTTAAGTCTAGAAAATTAATTGAGTTATTACTTTCTATTTCGGCAGTGAAGCTGATGCGGCAATGTATTTTATTCAGGAAATTTAAAAATTGCTGAATTTGTCTGTTTAAACCACGAAAACCAACTAAAATGTCATCTACATACCTGTACCAGAAAATAGTGTTTTTTAGCGGAATATGTGTTTGATGTTGAGTTTTTCTCTAAATTATCCATGAAAATGTCAGCTAGTAGGCTAAGAGGTGATCCCATTGGAAGACCTGAATTTTGTTTGAAGAATTTAGATTGAAATTGAAAGTAACTTTGAGATAGGCATATTTGAAGAAGATTGCTAAGTTCATTAGTGATCTATGACGGTGTGTTAGACTTGGATAAGATATCTGTAACAAGAAGAAGACACTCATCCGTTGGAATAATTGGGTATATATTTTTGATCTTTTGATCTATCTTGGGAGATTGAAATTTGAAAGTTCATGTATGAGATCTACAGTATTGGAGATAGTGTATTGTGCGTGAAAATTCGTGTGGTCTAGAAATTTCGCTAGTTTACCTGACTGTGTGTTTATATATGATACTACAGGTCTTGTAGATTTTTCTTCCCTATGTAGTTTAATCAATCTGTACATTTTGGGAGCTTGAACATTCATTGGAATCAGTATCTTCTGTTCCCATTCTGTGTGTGCTAGGTGTTCTGACAAACTTCAATCTTCTTTGATTTCTTTTGTGAATATTTTGGTTGTATCTTTTGTTATTTTGGTGATATCCATTGTTTTCAGTCCATCCTGCATTTTTTCTTCGTATAGATCTTTATTGAGGCATATTATACTATTGCCTTTGTCAGCTTTAGTCATTATGAGATCTTGGGCTTGGATTTTATTTGATATGGACTTCAATATTTTCAACTGATTCTGACTGTTAGTTTTTATATCAGATTTTCTGATAATTTCTCTGAGTTTGTGTTTATTGAGGCTTGGGTTGGTGATGATATCTTTATGTTTTTGGATGGCCAGCTCTGCTTGCACTCCGGTTATTTCTTTGTCTGTTTTGAATTTGCTGTTTTCCGGGGTGAATTTTGGTCCTTTTTTCAACAGGAACTGTAATTTCATTGAAGAGTTCGTTCGATAGATTTATGAGTCTAGGATGAAAGGTGATATCTGATCGTTCGATATCATCTGTTCGGATCGTAGGTTGCTGAGGCTTCTGTTTTTATTTTTTGTTTTCTAAGATAGAATATTTTTCTGCAGGATTTCGTAATTTTCCTTTGAAATCTCACTTATTTTCATATTTATTTTATATTCAAGGCACTCAAATTCAATATTATGTAAAATATAAAATAATTCGTCCTGAAATGATTTGATTTGACTGAATTGAAGTTTTATATTATCGCGTACCTTATACCACTTTTTGATCTCTTCCTTGAGCCAGAGGAGAAAATGAAAGTAAGGTCGAAACTGGTCGTTATTATTTAATAAATTGTGGAAAATTGACAAAAGTTATTTCGTTTTACTTTGAAGATGAAATACCATAAAATAAATAGACCATCAATACTATCAATAAGAATTTGATTGAGGAGGTCGTTACTTGATGAAAAGCGATATACATATTTTCAATTAAATAAAACTATGGTATTTAGATTTTCACTATATTACTATCAGAAAGATTTTATTCACCTAATTTTTCAATCATGTACACATAGAACAAATGCCTATTCTGAAATTCAACGTTCGCAAAAATATAAGAGAGTATGAGGAGCATGTTGATGTTTATAACTCACCTAAAAGGACAAAAATAAATGACAATATTGTAGTACTTGAGGAAAGTCCGAATAGTACCAGTTGGCAGCTAGAACTTGATATAGGAATATGGTTGTGCACTCAATTTTGTTCAAAAAAATACTATCAAT
Organism: Cryptolaemus montrouzieri; assembly: GCA_013387265.2. NCBI lineage: Eukaryota > Metazoa > Arthropoda > Insecta > Coleoptera > Coccinellidae > Cryptolaemus > Cryptolaemus montrouzieri. The sequence goes on from JABFTP020000185.1 coordinate 79,305,529, forward strand.
AAAGAGTCGGTCTGGTATAAAAATCAAATGGTGATGATTTCGACCGGAGTTTGCGATTCAGCGAGGACATGCAGCCTATTTTCAAAAACGAAGCCACAATTATTCGCTTCTCAGATGCAATAACTTTTAACCACAGCGGTAAAGTAGACATGTTGAATAGTCGAAATTGATCCAAAGAAACTCCTTATTGGATTCTTTGAAACTCACAATCACCACAAAACAAGTATGGGGCAACATTTTAATAACGAAAGTTTTCGGAAAATTTTACCTTTACGAAAATCTTACTGGTCAAGTATTTGTATCTAATTGAATCTTTGCCAGCGTTAGTCATTTTTTATACTGATCCGAGTTATCTCTATTTGTCATTGTCCAGAAATTTAGCTTCAGAAAAATTAAGTATCGTTCCACTATGAAAATTTAGGAAACAGAAAAATGGATTGATGACAAGGAACCATTGAATGGCTAGTCAGGTGACCTAATATGATCCCTTCGGACTTTTTTGTGGAATATCTTGCAATTCTATGCACAATGCACAAGATATTAATGATCAGAAGTGTCTATCTTTTTCTAGACTTGGCTTCCGTCAAGCTATGAATGGTTGTTGCTTTGAGTATTTATTCAGAAAACTTTTCATACGTTCATTTTGTCGTTAACACATTATATTCATTTCATTAATTTATACAGGGTTTTTAAAAAGACAAGCTAACTGGGCCACATCTTTGTCCGTCTCGATTCTTACATTCAGATCCTTTGGATTAAGCCTCTTATTTCGGCCTGGTACAGTCGGCTCTGTCATACGGTATCATACTATGGGGGTCAACAAATTGTACAGGGGCAGTATTTTCCAGTCAAAAGAAAATCGTTAGAACCATGACCAAATCAGGTATGTCAGACCATGGCAGACCTAAATTCCAAGATCTGAAAATACTCCTCCTTTCATGTTTGAATATTTTTCACCTTTTGTGCTATGTCCACCGAAATCGTAATCAATTCATAGACATAATGAGGTATACCAGTACAGAACGAGAAACAATCAACAATTTATCGTACCGTCTCAAAGATTGAGCGTCTCACAAAATTTCCCAAATTATCAGGGAATCAAATGTTACCATTTGTCTTGATGTGAATGTAAATTTCAATATGTTTAAATGTCGTGTTGAAGAATTCCTTCTCAGGCTTTAAAGCCTGGAGGAGTTTTTTTAATTTTAATAACTGTTTGTATAGAACTCATTGTGCTTCTGATTTTAGTTTTTGTTGTTTTCATTATTAATTTTATACCATGACAATCCTAATAATGATTTCTGTGGGCATTCCATTGTGGCGCAATAAAGATTTCTGATTTTTGATTTCTGATATTGTAAAAGGTATATCTCAAATATTAAGTTTACACAACCGCATTACGGTGTATCGAAGACCTGAGAAATCACACACCATTATACAGGCTATTTAAAGAAGACACGGCAATATTTGAGGTGGTGATTACTGAAGTATTTTCATGAAAAAAGTGTATATAAACATAGGTCAGCAAATACTTTGTTACCGATTTACAGGTTGTTAAAATTTAATCGAAAGATGCAGTTAAATTCGAATTTTTCATAAACCGCTCGAGATAATGAGGTAAAATTTTGGGGGTGTAGAAAACTTTCAAAGACGCACAATTTACAATACTAAACAATATTTTGGACTCACCAGTGGTGCGCTAATGGATACAAAGCAGGTTATTATCGAAGAAACAACTGGGACGCTACTGATTTTTTTATGAAAAAAAAAATGTGCCGACGTTTCGGAAAATTATTTTTCCATCTTCAAGGCACTCTCAAATCAGATCCTCTCGAGTCAACAAACTCTTCGACGATTGTCATCGCTCAATTTTAATCAAACACCTATTTCAGAAAATGAGTTTCGAATGCATTCGATCTCACCGCACAGACCATTGGAAACTGAAAAACAAAACAATTTTTGAGTTTTCCAAATATTTTCAAGAAAAAAGTTCTTTTATCAATTTTTGTACAGAGCCTAGTTTTTGAGTGAAAAAATATTGAAAAGTCTTCTAGGAATCTTTGCGATTCCATTGATAATACATGTCCTATGCTCATTCATAGATATATTCAAAAATGATTAACGTCAGTGTCAATTGAGTGTTCCGTTTTTCATTAATTTTCAATCTATTGAATTTGAATTTCAAATCGGCTATCATGAAGGTTGAAATTACCGAGATGCACCTCATGTATGGACGTGCTGACGGAAATGCATCAGAAGCTCGGCCGTTGTATATTGAAAGATTTCCAAACCTTGTTGCTCCCGATACGAAAATTTTCGAAAGCATTCATCGCACGATACGATATGAAGGAACAGAAAGTTCAAGGGAAGTAAGAACGATAGAGCTGGAAAATGAGGTTCTAGCAATAATTCAAGACGATCATGGTATCTCCTCTCGAAAAGTTGCTGACGCTTTAGGTGTCAGCAATGGAACTATTTGGCAAATTCTTCATGACAATTAGTTGTATCCATTTCATTTACAACGCGTACAAGCACTTCTCCTCATCGATTTTCCTGCCCGTATTTAGTGTTGCCAATGGCTTTTGCCATTGAAGTTCCTCAATTTTTTATGCTAATTTTGTTCACTGATGAAGCTGATGAAGTTTTTCAAGAAATTCCATAAGGAATTTTCATAATAGGGTAAATCCATAACAAATAGTCCAGCACTGGTTGCTTGACCATCTCAGAAAAAATAATTTTTTCAGGGATTAATCCCTAATATTTAGTGGTCACAAAAATATTTTTGAATTTTTCACTGAATACCATTTAGAAATGGCGTCCATTTCTGTTTTACGTCGCAGGCATTTTTCCGCATTTGTAAGCATCTGCGGTTTTTTGAAATTTTCAGGAATGGGTTAACCTAGGCCTTTCATCTAAAAAGCATTCAATTCAGCACATTTTGTTGTACAAATTGGATCAATTATGGTGTAGCTGAATGAATTTCTTAACATATTTTTAATAGCTCAAAGTTTATTGTCACGGAGTTAAAAATCTCAATTTTTGAGCTGCAATTTTCTTAGGAAGGAGTAATTTTTCAGCCTTCATATCATTCATACAAATACATTAGGTAGTGAAGTTAGAGGTGGAATGTGGTAATGTAGCACCTTACTTTGTTTTTTAGGCCTCACGTAAAAGATACAAGAAAAAAAAGTATCGGAAACACGTTAAAGTCGTCCTTATTAACTTACATATACATGTCTTTCAATAAAATAAACGAAATTGAAACAACAAAATGAAAAACGTATGTATTATAAAAATCATCAAATTTGGCAGTTTGAGATTATGTGAGGGTTATATGGCACCCTGGGGGTCATATTAAATGTATGAGCGTAATCACAAGCTAACGGCAAAAATCGCAGATATAATATTCGCCTTCAGGACCTGCACAGGCTGTATGAGCTCATAAATTGCAAGTCTGTATCCACTCTTCCCCACATCTGTAGTTAGAATAACTAGTTTCACAAACCATGCAGTTCGCATCTGCGCTTTCCGGAGTCCTGTCTGGATATTGACATTCGTCATTCTCCTAATCTGTTTCTACGACTACATCATTTTCAGAGCTGCTGCTGGATAATGACTGAATGACTCTCTGGCGCTGACGGGCTTTGTTGATGCTGCTTGTTCCAGCTAGACTACCGCGCTCACGCCCACGTACACGACTTCAGCCACGAGTTTCTACTGAGCGCAAAGATTCACTTAATTCATTCTTATATGGAGAGGATGTGATTGCTTTTGCTGAGGTAGTCTCTCTTTCACGATTAGAAATTCGAAACTTATCTCCGGGGATGGGCTGAATGTCCTCCGGTAGAACCAAACGAGTTTGCGGCTCTTGTGTTGCACTTGACGTATCTTGTTCAGAAACAGGACTTGTATGGGGATTAACTGAGTTTTGTTGGGGGCAAGATTGTTGTTCATTATTTGATGTTCCCATCAGAAAATTGACTTCCGTAAAAACTTGCGGATTGAATGGGTAAATGCCCGTCGCACGAAAACCATTTACATCAATTTCCCCTGTGGTGTTCTTGAGATATGCTCGACCAAACAGCTCAGCAATATCGTAAGGCTCCAGCGTTCTTTCAGAATGCAGAAAAAACTTTCGAATCTTCTCACTGTATTGACTCTTAATCGCGCCCATAAAAGTCTTATCAAACGGCTGTAGCTTATGAGTCGTATGAGTTGGAAGACCGATAATAAAGAAGTGATTTTCTCGCGCCAGTTCTATTAATTTTAAATTGCATTTGTTTTTTCAATAAAATGTCTAAGCCAGTCACTGAAGAAATTTGATTGGATCCAACCAGATGGATGAGCTTTTCCAATCAACCCAGGTGGCGCACCTTTCATTAAAATATCAGTAAAGTTTTTTCTAGGAAATATCATCATTGGTGGCACAAACATACCTGGAGCACTCATGCAGCTAACAAGAGTGCATAGTGACCCGCGTTCTGCAGCAGTCAAGGCTCCAATCTGTTTCTTCCCTTTTTACATACAATCAGTGGTATTTCAGATTGTACAATTGTCAACCCAGTCTCGTCTATGTTAAAAATCCTGTGAGGCGGATGATTATCATTTTCATTTCAGTTTCCAATATATCGAGAAATTCTTTTACTGCTTCACGGTTAAAACATTGAGCACGAGCGTACGAAGTCTCCATTGGCCTGAGTAAAGATAAGAGTTCTTATGACGCTTCAAAAAGTGATCCAACCAAGCACGCCCAGCTACTTTATTTCTAAAATTATTTTCGATGTTGTTTCTTAAAGCTAACTGATAAGCCATTTGTCTTACATCCATTCTTTTCAGTCCATAATATTTCGACTCCATAAACAAAATATATTCCACTAACTGTTTTTCCAGCTCAGGTGCTAGTATAGGTTTTCGTCCGAGAGGTTTATGTACAAGCAACTTTAACGATTCTTGAGAATCTTTCACTAACATTTTCAGTGTAGATTTTGGTACACAAAATATTTTTACAGCCCTTTTATACCCCATCGTCTTTGTCCTCACAGCTTCAGTTGCCTTTTTCATTTGGTCAGGATCCCAAGTTCGTTCTTTTTTTTAAAGATAGAGGTGTCAAAGTTTTCCGATGCATCTGCAGCAAAATATAAAAAAATGATATGATATATTTATGTCATACATCATATATGCCCCCCGGGGCTCATAATATAAACAATGTAAGGGGTCTTAACTGCATGTATTAAAAAATATATAAGCAAACCATATTAGAGATATCAATAAGAAGTTTCTTATAATTACCTTCAAATTCCTACAGAAAAACGTTCACCAAACACAATGTACAGATTACAAGAGCCAAGGTTCAGTATTCCCGGAAAAAAATGAGTATAATGCACAGTACATTTAGAGGTTGATGGTCCTGATGGGTGGTAAAATGTAACATGGACATCTTGGTTTTGACAATCAATATTATCCACATCGGCAATCCACCACTGATCATCATAAACACAAGCCACTATATATTTTTTCTGAATTGTCAGCAATACAACTTTCCTTATTTGTCAAGTTATCTGAGTGGGGTGTAAAGCAATGGAAAGACCGAGTTACTTTCATCTTCGTAGAAGCGTTGAATCGGTCCTTTAAGACACTGATGTAGATTTCTCGTATATCTTCTATTTTAACAAACAAATATGTAATTCCTTTTACTTGTTCTTCACAGAATTGAAATATTTCTTGAGGTATCAAAATTTGGTTTTCATACATTCGCTGAAGACTATCTTTTGTGACACCTCGTTTTGTAGTACCCCGCACCAACACAAGCGTTCTTCCAATGCCATGATGCGAAGAAGTGCTACTCTATACCAATCCCAAAATCTTATTTGTGATAGAAGATGTTATTGAAATTGTTCTTGTCTTTGTATTGGCTTGCCGCATCATCGGAAAAAAATAATTCTTTTAATTAAAGGGTAGTGCTCTTTTATATACTTTTTTAGCTTGTGTTGACAACCATATACTGCTGCTGTGTTATGTATCACTTATAATAGAAAAACTGTGACTCTTAATTTCGTTTTTATTATAATATAAAACAAATGGGTGAAGCGTCGCCTGTTTATTTAACCAGTGACGCCCTTGTACCTCATCCTGAACTACAAACGAATAGTTTCCAGAAAAATCGGCAAGAACCAATCATTCCGCTACTGCTAAGGTTTGCTTCTTCTCTTTCATAAATTTACCTTCAGCTTTGGCAATAAAAAGATGCATATTTAAATTTTCAAGATTAGTTATCAACTCTTCAAAAAATGTTTCTCTTTGTTTAATGATTTCCGTTCTGTCTTGTGTAACCCATTGTTTGTATTCTATATTGTCAGGCCTCAAACCATCTTCTTACGACTCTTCGACCATGACCCTTTAAACTTGTTGGTCTGGACAATCTTGACATTTTACCGTGACCATACAGCTGTAACTATCATTAATGCATACCTTAACCTCCAAGAGGTGTTTATAGTCAACTGTAAGATTGGCACCATGTAGCATCAGCTTTACATTCTGGGGACACAAATAAACGCAAACATTGTGGGTGCCATTTACGTTTGCAACAATACACCACTTCGGTCTCAACATGCAAAATTTCGACCGTCCAATTTTAATTTCACGATTCTCATTTTCAAATTATTCAAATCACACATAATTAACCTTTTTTGTTTTCGAACCATAGTACAATTTTCTTTCATAGAAATTCAATCATTTTTTGCCTGGCATCAAACGACTATCGTTGTCATCTTCTAATACCTAAAAACCTTTTCAATTATATTCTTACGTATCAAATTGAATGAATGTTTGCTTTGTAATGTTGGTAAAATTCCCTGTTCTTCCACCAAGTGCCTTGTTAATTTAACCAAACGGTCCGACGCGTTAAATTCAGTACTATTTTTTTGTTCCATTCCAAGAATTTGGCAATAAACTGATAATCTTGATTTCATCCTCTTTACTTGAAACATGGCATTTAGTTCTTAAATCAAATGATCAAATTCAGTTCGTGAATTTAGAGAAAATCCACCTGATCCGGGACAAATTTGCTTTTTAAATGATAGTTTTAAGTTCCTTTTAACTATAGATCCAACTTCCTCAATTTTGCTTTTATGGCTAAATGTTTTTTTCCTCGCTTACTTTTTTAATTTTAGACACAGGCAATACACCTAGGACTTCAAGAGCTGAATCTGCTACTACTACTTATCATATGTGGTGTGAAGAACATTCACATCAGTTCTCGTTGAACGTTAGGATCAGCGTTGTGGGTGACTGTCTAATTGGACTAGTATTTCTATCAAAGAGACAATAGGGGAGATGTACCGGTACTTTTTGGAACACACGCTTCCAGGAACTTTGGAGGATGTACCTTTGGCAGTAAGACAAACCATGTGGTTTATGCATGATGGCGCACCTGCCCATTTTAATCAGCTTAATCGTGACTTCCTAACTCAAGAGTATGGTAATCGCTGGATTGGTTGAGATGGACCTCAATTTTGGCCTGCACGGTATCCAGACTTGAACCCCCTCGATTTCTTCTTGTGGGGTCATCTTAAGTCTTTGGTTTACATTACCCCAGTGACAAATGTTGAGGACGTGAGAAATAGAATCATCACTGGGTGCATTTCGATAAGAACAGATCCTGGTGTTTATGAAATAGTTTGTAGTAGATTGGAATCTTGCATCCGATTAGCGGAGGAAGTCACTTTTAACAGCTTCTTTTAATTCTTAAAGAGTTATTGGTGATACTCAAAAATATTTTTTATTTTTGAAAAAATCATTAGCTTCCTAGTTTATTCTTTGAGGATAACCTGCGTTGTGCCTATAAGCGCGCCACTGCCCAGTCCAACATATAGCTTCGTAATGAAAATTATACGTATTTGAAAGTTTTCGACACCCCAAAAATTTGACCTCAATGTCTCAAATATCAAATTTAACGGCATCTTTCGATTAAGCTTTTACACCCTGTATATCGGTAATGAAGTATTTGCGGACCTATGTTTATATGAACTTTTTTCATGAAATTTTTCAACGAGCACATCCTTAAATATTGCCGCGTCTTTTTTAAATACCCTGTATGATTTGTGATTTCCAGGTCTTCGATAAACCGTAATGGGGTTGTGTGAACTTAATATTTCAGATATCCCTATATACAATAATCCAAAGGATCTAACTGTAGGAATCGAGGCGGACAAAGATGCGGCCCAATTCTACCGTTCAGCGGTTTTCATAGATAACATTTATATACCTTCGCATATTTATCTTAAAGTTTGCTGGGAACCATATTTCCATATAATACATGCCGCTTTTAGTTCGCTGAGGTAAGTATTTTAATAGAAGAGGTAATCCTTCTTGTGGAAATGAAAATATGACTTACCAGTACCTTGAAATAGAAAATATGGGCCAATTAAATTTTCTTCCGAAATTGTTATTCATATATTAATGGAAAACCGCTATTGATTTTAGATTCTGTTATTCAACTTGTGATGTCAAAGTTTAGAATTGCATCTCTCCAGAAAAAATTTCGCCTCGTCCGAAAATATGATTTTTGAACAATGAAAATGATTAACGGTATTAATTGTTCTTTCTCAGGTATAACACATTATTCTTCAAAATCTATGGATGTAAAATTTCAACAATTTACACGTTGGTAACTGATATTTATCAGATTGAAAGTTCAGTTCTCAAGATTTAAATTCAGTTTCTAGTTTCATTCAGGCTTTTCAAAGTGACATGTAAGTAAGGTTAGAGCTTGATATTCTCAAAATAGATTACATACTTTCGACCAATCTCATGAACTATTTTGCTTCTAGACATTGATACAAAAAAAAATGTACAGCCACTGAGAATTTCTCTTGAACAAGGTTATTTCCAGAATTCAAGTCATGAACTTCCTCTAGAAATATTTCACCAATTCTTCTTTGCTCGAAATCTTGTTAGTTCTATACCGACAGTTCGCATTTTCAAACAGATTAAACAGTGAAAAATCAGAAGAAAGTGGTAAGGTACCTGCGGATTAGCTGTAGATGGGACAAAGCGATAGCCCGCGATGGACATGGCGATACCGCGCTGCAATTACTACCAGATTGCCGAGAGATTATCATCTACACACGTCAGACGGACGGACATCTTGATAATGCGGAGGTACGAGAACCAAATGGACCTGGCCGCGCCACCTTACGCCAGATAGCTATCTCCGGAATGCGCCTTTGTCTTTCTTACTTAAAGAGTGGAAAATGATTGACGTATCTTCCTCAGCCGATTACAATTGGCTTTTCTGCTGTCACGAAGCTCCCAATCAGAAACGCCACAAATCAATTATGGGTCGTCGTCGAAAAATTCGACAATAATATTAGATTAAAAGCTTCGTCGGGTTTTTACTTCAGTATAGACTACCGACGTTGTTTCCTGAACCTATTACTATAATAATATGCGGAGCAAATTGCATATTTTGTCCGAAATTATTAAAATTTTTGAATTAGGATGTACTGTCAACAAAGCAAATTGTCACTGTTTGATCAAAGTTTTTCCACAGCGTTATTTGAAAGATGTTCTGAGAATAGTTCTTGAATTTCATGGTTTACATAATAATGAAAACTATATTTAGAAGTTTTAAGATACTGGAAAGTTGGCAGACAAAAGAAAGGTAAAATAGTGGTAGCCATTGATATTGACTTGATTCGTATTGCTAATACACATGCTATTAAACCGACATTCACAATAAGTTGGACTCAATAAATTAACAATATTGCGTATTTTATGTAAGTGTTAAGTTTCCAAGGCATATTCGCAGAGATATAGATGGAAGCTGGTCACGATTGAGATCTACTGAAAAAAAGAGCAATTCAACTCTATCGAACTTAGTTTGATAAACATTTATATGCATATTTATTTTCGATAAACAATGTATTATGATTGCTATTATATTTGAATGGGAAATATTTAATTCAACGTAAGAACCTGAAAAAAATTTATAAAGTTGTTGAAGGAAACAAAAATACAGAACAAGAACAAGGGGGAAAATAAAATATATATTTTCAAATAAAAACAGCCAACTGTGGGGTCCTGGACTCCCCCGACTCTCGCTATTCGAGGAATTACGGTTCAACCTCGATTCTCGGGGATTCACTAATTCTCCGAAAGGGTTCTGCTGGATATCACAAGTGTAGTAAACCATAATCGAGGGGATTATTATACCTACACTTCTGGCCACAAGGTGTCGACACTACATACATTTCTTTCGGTTCTCTATTTATTTTACGGAGAATATTGAGTTTTTAACTAATGATACAAAAAACCTCTGAGAGAATCATTTCATTTGAATCGATTCTATATTATATGAAAATGTATTGTAGCTTGTAGGCGACATCAATATTTTGTAGTGTTGTTGTTGAATACAGAAATTCTTTACATTTCTGAAATGAATACTCCCCTTTTTCTTTTAGATAAACTAAATTTATTGGTAGAGCTTTTTGTATCTACTTGTTGCGCTGCAAAACGATTCGACCAGATCGAACGTACTAAGTCAAGTTTTTCGAAATTTTTTTTAAGCTGCTTAATTTGATGAAACCCTAATAAGCCGACCAGGTTTGGCAAATTTGATTCGTTTAATCTCTGTAAGTCAATGGACAAAGCCGCTCGACTTGGAGTTATTTCACAAAAAAACTGAAAAGAATAGTGAACAACAAAGATTGATTTCAACAAGTATTTATTGTAACGAACATTCATCTGTTCCATATTTACTTCCTAATTTATTTAATTCAGAGATCCCTTATATTCAAATAGGTTTTATTTGTTTAAGAGACTTTCCTTTATTCCGTATATATATATATATATATATATATATATATATATATATATATATATATATATATATATATATATATATATATATATATATATATATATATATATATATATATATATATATATATATATATATATATATATATATATATATATATATATATATATATATATATATATATATATATATATTCTTCTACTACTGTTATGGCTACTGTGTCATAATTTTTGTGATGCTTTCTTAACGAAACGAAACCTTTAAAGCTTTCGCTTTCATTTGTGATAGAAAAATTTACTACTTTCGTCTATAGTTCAGGAATACCTTATGAATTCAATCATTGCATCACAATTTCGAAGATTTCGAAAAATACGGCGAGTCGAAAGTAACATCGTATGATTTCTCCCTAATATTCATCATACAATGAAAGTTTAAAACAAAATCATAAACAATTTTACGTATGAAAATTGAAAGCATAATTAAAAATCTTCTTGAAAAATCAACAAGAAAATATATGCTTTTAATACCACTTCAATTTGAGATGTTTCATTCAAACTCATAGTTATGGCACTAGTTTTAGATTATCATCCTTGATACATGAGATCATTCTTCACTTCGGAAGCTTTTTTTTTTAACACATTCTTCTTGGGTTTGTCTTTTGCAATAACTGTGCTTGTAGCATCCATCCACTAGCATTCCCTGCCCACTATACCCAATAGTACCTTCCTGAATTATATAATCCTCATTCATTAAATAGAAACACAAATTGTAGTATACAGGGTGCTTCAACGAAAACTAAACAAAGGCTATAGCTACCAAGATATTAATTTCTGATTAAAACGCAAAAACAGGTCAATGGCAGTCATCATCAAGTACCATGCTCATCTCGAATTTCAACACCTAGAGCAGGTGTGACCACCCTTGAAAATTTGGAAAAATGTAGATGGGCCGAGTCATACCTCGAAAGAAAGCTATTATCTTTGTCTGCATTCCCGTGAACGAATTTTCATTTTTGATTGAAAACTGTAGAAGATACAGAGTGAGCTACTGAAATTTTCAAGGTTTGTCAACCCTGCTCCAGGGATTGAAATTCAAGATGAGGATGGTACTTGATGATAACTGCCATTGATCAGCATGGATCTGATCCATTTTACCTCACCGAAACTGGAATAGTCTCAGGGAAATAGTCTTCCCTATCTTTCAGTTTCTCACCCTGTATCTTTCACAGTTTTCATTTAAAAACGGAAATACGTTCAAGCCGATGTAGACAAAGATAAAACCTTCCTTTTGAGTCATCACTCAACCTATCTTCCCTATCAAAAATGTTCAAGGATTGCAACCGCCGCTTAGGGGGTTGATATTTCAGGCGTTTTGTACCCCAAAAGAGGTCCCCCTTGAAACAAAAATGGACCTGTTTTTGCGTTTTGATCAGAAATGAATATCTTGGTAGATATAGCCTCTGTTTAGTTTTCGTTGAAGCACCCTGTATGTTCTCTTTAACCATTTATAGCGATAGTCGCAAGCTTCCTACGTTCAAAAGATGTTACAGCACCAACTCATTCTACTCTTTTCTGAGTCACTATTTTGTTCGGTCTGTGGCAACACCGGTCTTGTACATGTTTCAGATGTCTTTCGGTGAAAAATAATGCCTGTCTAGAATAGACCCAGGTTATCGAAAAACATTTAAACATTATGTTCGTCAGAGCTTTGTTACGCGCGTTAAATTCGTTGGCTTCCGAAGTAAAATTTTGGGAGTCGTTTTAAAAATCCGGGAGCCGTTTTCTTCCTGCCATATGATTCTTGTTTCACGTTTCTTGGAAATAAACTTATATTTATCCCATTGAATTGTTTTTTCTTTTGCTCAGAAGAGTGCTATTTTCGCAAAAATCCATGTAGGAAAAAAACTACGTACCTTTCTTCCACCAAGGCCTTTATAAATAACGTAATTCGGAAGACCTGTCATTTGGCTGGCATTTTGTATCGAAATTCGAATGAAAGTTGAATTCATTTCTGCCTTCCAGAAAAAAGTAGGATTCAGTAGCTTTAATTCTTTAAGTCTTAAGAGTTTATTACTTCCAAAACCTGCTGTAAAAGTTGTAACCTAACGTAACCCTTACGAGAAAAAAATATGAAGAAAACTCGCGGAAATGGTCTAAGTGTGTTTTGTTTTCACACAGATGTGTATTTCCAATTCGTTCAGATATCTTGAGTAAGACAAAATTATTACATTATATGTATGGTGACCTGAATGGTAATATTAACTTGATGAAAAAGTTGCATGAAACTCCAGAAATGAAAATAATTATCAATAAGTTTTGCAATTCTGACGCTTCAAATTTCAGTAATAGATCGTGTGGCGACGGTTGTTATGTAGTGGTAACAAGGCATTCAAAACCTAATAGGAAAAGTTAGATTATACAATTCCTCCAAATTAGTTTGAAAAACTGAACTGAAATTGAGTTGAATGCCACCAATTGCTAGCTGATTATCATAGCTTAGGAACTTTCAATCAACGTTGGGGAATTCCTACACAAGCAAAGATTGTCTGAAATATGATTGGTTCTATAATGCAAAAAAATTAAAATATGCAATATTCTTAGATGAAAATTTGACCAGCTATTCGTAGAAAATTTTGAGCGATCCTCAATGAAAATTTTGTCCGAAACGCTTAAGAATTATCTAATAGGTCAGAATTTGCCTTCTTTTTTCCACACATATTCAGGGGAAGGGGAAAGGGGATGGGTACCATCACCTCAAAGGTCTAGGTTCCTTCGACCGTGAGAATAAAATGATATAAAAGAACTATACTGTTAAGAGGTCGAAGAACTACATATTTTTGCTGATTCAGGCAGATGTTGTTCCCCTGTTGGGTGATTGAAATTTGAGGGACTTATTATTCTCGAAAACATTATGAACAATTTCTCATAAGTCGCTGTTCTTGGGCAAAAATTTACCAACGAATCGCCTGTTCTGCTCTACGATTGTATGGCTCTAAGATTTATATGACCGTTACCAGGCGACTGAAGATGCTTCAAAAGATTACGAGATTCAACCTGAAAGTAGTAGTATTCACAGTAAGGTTTTCACCATAGCAAGCACCGCAAAATGGAAAAAATACACTCAATGAATAAAACCATTATTGAAATAATTTACATATGAAAGTTGGGATATTGAAATTGAATAATAATTAAAGACCGAATTGTAATACTGAAAAATAACTTTATAACAGTAATGCATATCCGTGAAACCATAAATTATATCGTAGATTCTAATAAAATCACTGAAAACTGAAGAATAAATTATTATTCATTTTCCCGTTAAATTATATTTATCCACAATTTCGTAACTTATAGTTTCTTGCGTATCAGTACATTACCACAGTAGTAATGTGCAAATGCTGGTGAGAAATAAATAAAATTGGCTAAAAAAGAAAAGCTATAATGAATTGGGTTACCCCATGTGAAAGAGCATGAATTCAACTATATTTCTTCACAATTCCATCTCTATATGATAATTTCGACCAAAGATATAAACCTTCTAATTGTTCGACAAAATTGTCTAAATTTGATGTTGCTACGAAGTATGCAATATTCTCAGACTAACATTTGAACAACAGAACTATTTGGGAGAAAGTTGAGCTATTCCTATAACTGATGCCAAAATAAAAGAAGGAATATTTGTAGGGCCACAAATAAGAAACCTACTGGCTGATGAAGAGTTTGTACAAAAACTTAATCCGATCGAAAAATCCGCATGGACATGTTCTCGAATTATTTTTCGTAATTTTCTTGGAAACCACAGGGCTGAAAACAATGAAGAGTTAGTCAACAACCTCTTAGCGACTAACAAGGACATAGGATGCAATATATCGCTCAAGTTTCACTTTTTACACTCGTATTTGGATTTTTTCCTCACAATTTGGGAGCCGTTCAACTATTTTTCTTCACAACTCCTTCTATGCATGATAATTTTCACCATAATTACAAGCGTTTTAAGAGTTCGACGCACTCAAATATGCACTATTCGTAAACGAAAATTTGAAGAGCTTTTTGTAAAGAATAAGAGGCTGCCTCAGTGAATTTTTCACAGGAATGCTTAAGAATTATCTGATGATTCTTTCGTTTCTTATCTAAAAAATAACTCATATTCAGAGGCGAGGAGAATGGGAATCGGTGCTATGACCTGAATGGTCTAGATTGCTTCGACCGTGAGAATAAAATCATTCAATTTCTGGCTCAATCTTATCACTTTGAAGGTGGAAAGCTAATGAGAAAGCGGAAACGATACCGTTAACAGGACGCAGAACCACATTTGTTGCAAATTTGGGGGGTGTTGCTTTTCTTTTGGTTGAGGGAATCCAACCAGTGTGAACGATTTCTCATAGGCCGCTTGATAATTTACGAAATGTTGAACAATTTTCTCTAATAAAGTTTATATTTATGCGCTCGTTGCGATACGTAAAATGGAAGAGAAGTTGTATAAGTCGAGGATAAAATGTTGGTTGTCTTTCAGTTATATCTGAAATTCAAATTGTTACATTCTCGATGTGTTTTATTCAATTAATGCCTGCAAGAAATTTTAATGCGGTTTTATGGAATTCATCTGAAAGATCAATCCGAGGAATTCGCGTTACAGTGTTTGCACTTATGAAAATTTTATTACCATTTGATTTTAGTGGAATTTTATGGGCATATTTTGTTCGATATGCGCAAACATAATATCAAGAATCCACTTATTTTGCCATTCGATTCAGATCATTAGGGCTTAAATCAATAGTATACATCATCAATTTCTTCCTTTGAAAAAAATTCGACGTAAGCATTTTCAGTTTGTTTCTCAATATTCAGGCTTTAATTATAGTTCATGATCCAAGCTTTATATTTTATTGAAATTCAACTAATAATAGAATTTTCAGGATGTTATGTATTTCAACCAAAATTCTTCTTTAACTCAATAAGAACTTTCAATTTCAATTTTCTATGTAAAAATTTTTTAGATATGACACCATATGTGGCACAGTATGAGGAGAATCAGCTATGCACTCAGGTTCACACATCGTTGCCGGTTCGAGGCCAGCAGAAGTATGGGTATTTTGAAATTTAGCAGTTATAACTGAGGTATATATTGGATTAATAATCTGAATACAAATACAGATCTATGCTTCGGCGTGAAAAGAGGCGTAGCTCGTCTTTTATTTGAAAGAAAAGAGCTCTAATTCATTTCGTCGAAGAAATAAATGAGTTTGGTTATTACCTATTTCAAAAGTTTTGTTCAATAGATGAAACATATAAAGTGTATCGGTAGAATACTTAACCCTTTACTAGATATCAAAGGAAAAAATCAAGACAAGTTTTTCAAATATTTATTATATCAGTATTTAACAATTTCTAAATATTAGAATGCTGATAAAGTTGAAAATCGTACTGATTTCTTTATGCTAATTAGCATAAGTTTTACTTAATACAGATCAGCAGTAATTTGCTAGGATATCTTTATGCATTAAAACATGTGGTCTCTTTCTAAAGAACATTTTTTTTTCATTCTTGGGAGGAGGCGATGCCTGTCTTACCACATGTGTGGCCGCCCAATATGATTTAATGTGTGTGTTATGATATGATATGATATTTTATTTTACTTCAAAAATACAAGGACTGTCATAAAATTCCAACAAATATTCGAACATAAAAACATTGTGAACACATAGGCACATACATAACTTCATTCTATGAAAAGATACAAATACGAGACATCACTCAACAAAATTCTAAAATTCCTCAGTACTGTAGAAAATTTTTTTGTAGCAATTTTGAATTGATAAAACTGAAGGACCTCTGTGTTTTGCTGAGACGATGTCTTGGCAATATGTAACTTTCACTACCACGAGTGAGGTAGTTGTGGGTGTCACCATGCCTATCGCGATCATCCCTATTCGCATGAAGGTAAAAAGAGCGGCAAGTATGAACGGTAATTATTTGATATGCTTCAAAGATGTTTCTACAGCTCGTGGTTGATGGTACACCAGCCAGTATTCTCATTGTCTTCTTCTGGTGCGGGAAAACTCTTTCTGCATCCACTGCTGAACACCACAGAATAATTCCATACTTACAGGCACTTTGAAGGTGAGCAAGATAGGTTAATAAGGCAGCGTGTTCATCGACAATATATCTTATCCTTCTTATAGTGAAACACGCACTTGCCAACTTTCGGCATAATGAATCAATGTAAGGTGTCCAACTAAATAAGCTGTCCAGGATAAATCCCAGAAGATTCAGTGAAGTCACCTCCCTGGCTTTAGTGGTACGTATTAGTTTTTGTGTTTTACTCAAATAAAGTGATAATTCATTCGATTCAAACCTTTCTCTCGCCTTCACTATTGAATTTTCATCCTTTTCTTGGAGAATTTCTTTGTTGTTTGCTCTCTTTATAAGAGTTGTGTCGTCGGCAAAAATGTTTGCATGGTCTCATGATACATTTTCTAGCAAATCGTTGATGTGGATGATGGAAAGAACCGGTCCTAGGATCGAACCTTGCAGAACTCCTCTAGTGACTTTTCTGCTAACTGACCACTGCCCTTTCCATTCTACGATTTGACACCTCTCCTGTAGATATGACCTGAAAAGTTCTAGTACAGGTCCCCTTGCACCACAATATTCCAGTTTTCCCAGTATTATGTCGTGTTTTACGCAGCGAAGGCCTCGCTGAGATCTAAACATGCGAGAATGATATCTTCCATATCATCGAAAGCCTCCAGGACAAACTCTACTATCTCTATTAATACATTTGTGGTTGATTTCTTTTCACGAAATCCGTGTTGATAGTTGTTGAAAATTTTACAGGAGTTCATGTAGCTAACTAGCCGTGTCTTAATGGAAGCTTCAAACACCTTTGAGATAGCAGGGAGCACAGAGATTGGCGTATAATCTCCACATTCGTTGGTATTTCACTTTTTGAAAATAGGTACCACTTTTACCACCTTCAGTTGTTGAGGAAAGATACCTTGTTCAAAAGAAAATAGGTGACTCAGTGGATCAGCAAGGTGGTTCAATATTTTTTTAAGTAGATCAACTGATAAACCTTAAATATCCCGGAAAGTTTTGGTCTCCATTTGCGAAACGATCTGAACAATCTCACCAGGAGTGTTGGGAGCAAAGAACATAGAACTTGCCTGTCTTATGATTTTGTTTTTCATTAGCTCTTCGCTCGAATGTGTTTTGCTTCTTGTTTCATTTGACAATTTTCCCCTATTTCAACCACGAACTTGTTTAGCACGTCCGGTGTAAACTTTCACTAGTGAATTGTTTCTAGAATTGATTATCTCCCATATGGCTCTGCTTTCATTATCCGACTCCGCGAGCATCATTCGCTCTAATCTGTTTCTCTATTTTTTCTTTCAGTTGTTTTTTAAGGAATCTCAAAAGTTCAAAAGTTGCTTCACCTTTCACAGATGCTATAGTCCTCATGGCTTCTATTTGATTTCGTAAGATAAGTATTTCTTGTGTCTCTTTCTCAGGTTTACTTTTTGACTGTTCAGATATTCTTATTGTTTTTCCTGGAAAGCAGTCGTTGAAGATGACGAGCAAGTCTTTCTGAAAAAAAACATATGCAACTTTGGCATCAGTCTGAAATAGACATTTCCACCTATTAGCATTAAGTTGATCTATAAAATGATTGGTACCGCCTACGTTTATTTTCCTCACCTTGATATACTGTGACTTTGTGGGTTTACTTTGTTTTTGAAATGTCATAAATTGTCCAAAATAGTCGGAAATGTGTAAATCAACAGTTTTATGAGAATAATATTCTTGTTTTAGATTTGTAAAGACATTGTCAATGCAAGAACCAGAAATCTGCGTTGCACGGGATTGCTACTGAAGGACTTTGTATAAGCCATTCGATTCTAAGAGCTCCTCAACCTTCATTTGTTCACTGCTCCTTTTAATGAAGTTGACATTAAAGTCTCCGGTTAGAAAAATATTGCCATGATGAGCATCATGGATTGCTTGTAAGACCCTATCTAGCTGACATAGAAACTGCTATATATTGCCGTTAGGGGATCTATAAATACACAAAAATATTTTATTTTCATTCACTTCTTGAGCTGCTATAACTTCAGAATGCTTTTCCAATGAGAGGTCTTTTATATGATTCAGAGGCTTACAGTTTGTGCCTTCTTTTGCAATAATTACAGTGCCACCTTGCGCAAAATTTGAGCGTGCAAAAAAACTTACGACTTTAAAACCAAGAATGACCAGTCCCTTTTGGCTTGTTCCTCATTTAACCAGTGTTCGGTGAGGCACACAACATCACACAACTCCCGACCGAGGCTATATTTCAGAATTCCAACTTTATTTGATGGACACTGTACGTTCAGATTCTATAGAGTCCGATAGTCCTTCATATTTCCGTGCTTTTCTGTTTTATCGCTCGGCTCCGGATCGGGCTCGAGAAAACCGAAAACGCTTCACTACAATACCACGCGGCCAGATCTCGGGTCTGTATAACTGATCCGCCAACGAAATGTCCGCACCGATCTTGAAAGAAGCACTGTTTGAGTCTTCTCGTTTTGGAAGTCTTTCTATCGGGAATTTTTTTCCTGGATATTGATTGTTCAAATGATCTTCAATCTTCTCTTGTGTCAATTCACTTTTCACTCGGCCCACGTACACCCAGGCTCGCTTAAGGTTGTTGATCCTCCACTCCCTATTATTCTAATTTTCTTCCTTCTGCTGAATCTCTCTTCGGTATCCGCTATTTTAGACTCTTTTTGAAAATCGACGGATAATTTGACTTTTTCCGTGACTTTCTGGGTCACCATACTTTTTGATTCGATTTTACGGGATATACTCCTCACATCAGCAACGTCGGATCTCCGCGTATCCTCCAGAGATTTATTTTGCGTAACACTGGTTTTCGATAGCAACTCAATTATGAGATTTTTGTCACTCACCGCTTTTTCAAGATACTCAACTGATTTCTTTTATTTTTCATTTTAGCTCAGTTTGAGCAACGTTTAGTTTATTTTTCAACTTCAGTAGTTGAATTTTAGTTTTGAGGTTAACACTTTTTTGTTTTCTCTCTCGCTGGAAGAATCCTGGAATTAATCATTAGTGGCACCTTCTATGAACTTCCTTAGTTTGGGGATAACTGTTTGCACCACGAGGGATGCTTTTAGTCAATATGATCTCGATTGAATACCCTTTCGTTAATTCAGAGAGCTCACTTGCAAAATCAACTGTTGCTGACGCCATTTTTCCATACATATAAAATGTTCACTAGCTTATTGAAGAGGGCCGAATTGTGAGTTATCGGAAAGAAATTCAATGGAAGCAAGTTCCACAGAACACAAGGCCTGTAAACAAAAGTTGGACCGTCCACTGATGATAGTTTTGCGCGAGTCTGGTTTTTCTTCGGATCTACATTCTTTCTGGAACCAAACTTATCAATTCTTCAAAGCATGTACCATGGAAGTACCTGTAGAAACGAGAAAGATCAACAACCTGCCGCTTTTGATCGAGAGGCTGGGGATCACGTGTGATCTCCGGGTTGTCAATAAGATGAGCGCTGTCTTCTAGATACTATACAATAGATCTTTAGGTGCGCAGCCCCACACGGGAGAACAGTATTCCAGACCAGGTCACACCTTTGCTTTGTATACAATCATCAGCTGTGATGGCATAAAGTACTGCTTAGTCTTGAAAAGAAAATTGAATTTAGTAGAAGCAGATTTGGCAATGGCTCACACATGCCAGCGAACTCCGATGTTGACTGTGACGCTGTGCGTCTTGCGATGAATTTAACCAAATTCAACTAGCTCCCTTCTGCTGATGATATGGATCATGTGTGCGTATGAGACTTTCAGAAGAACAGTAGAATACCCAAAGAGAATTAAAGAGCATTGGATGGCGCAGAGGGGCTCGTAAGCAGGTTAAAATATATAGTTTACAAAGGCAAGAAGTACACGCTGATCACGAAATACTGAAATGAAAACTAATATCGTATGATTATTGAAGATATTTTAATCATTTTCATCACGAATGTCAAAATTTTGTAGGATTCAGCAGTTGATTAGATTCATCATTACCGAAAACTATCTATAACACATGTTAAAAATACTAATACCTATGTTAATTCCCGCTGCATGTTGAGCCCATGCCACGTACAGCTCATAACCAATCCACAGATATGGCAACTGAAGACAACAGTTGTAGACTGAGTTGAATATGCAGCAACTCATGCACAAGTACTTCCCCAACACAGACCAAGGGTTGGATCTAGCACCGTATATTGAACCCAGTTATTGTCAATTTTTTTTGCACGATATCATCGTAGGCGATTGACCTTCGCATGAATTAAGACTCAGACAGAATGTGATAAAGTGATAAGTTAGTATTCATAAGTGGAGAGAAAAATAATAAAAAAAATTTAATCATCTAGAAATAATACCTAGTAGTTTCTCATAGTTTCTGAAATTGTTTTCCCCACAGCAGGGCACAATTTAGGGAAGTAAATGAATTGATAGGAAATAGTATTACAGTAGGCGAATGTAATGTCGAAAAACATTTTGGGACTGAAGAAAAGTTAGCAGTTTGCTGCATATTGCAAAGCAACCTTTGCAACAATAAATGAGACCGACGCCCAGAAAAATGTTGGGCGAGCACAAATTAGCATCTGAGTGGGACCACAGTCGTAGACTGAATGCGATATCTCATGCTAAAATGTGATTCACACATCCCCACGCTTTGGTTGTGAAGGAATATTTCTGTTAGGAAAAGCTGCAAGATAAAGTCTGCAGGCTCGAGCTGCATATTTCAAAAAGTACCCTTAATATGATGGCTCAAAAAATTACAGGACATCCAAATTTCCACAAAATAAAATTAACATTCAAGTACTGAAACTCAAGATGACGTAGAAATCACTTCAAAAGGCTATTATTTTCTTAGTTGTCGTGAAAATTATGAGGACAGTTCCGATTCCTCATTCATATTACGAATTACCGATCCTCACTTTAGTTCATTCTCATGTAAATCATTTTTTTACTCGTAAACGGCTGAGATTCTGTAGAAATTTCATAGGGAATTTCAATTTAAATTTCAAAGTTCTTTTCAATGAATATTCTTGAAAGGACCAGATCCGCACTACACTATGATTTTGATTGGGTCAAAGATAGCATGACCCTGAAAAATATCACCCTGTATATATTCGCAACTACTGAAATTAGTTGATGGGGAAAGATCTAGCTCCAGATTGATGAAAAGGTTTCGGCAATGTGCAGCTAGATCCTTTGAAAATACAAGAGTTACCACTGATAGAAACGTGAAAAAACTTCAACACCCTGTATCTAGAAAACAAAAGACGTTTGGACATATGTTTATGAGATTTTTTTCATGTTTTTAAATTACTTCATACTTGAAACACCCTGAATATTTTTACTTTCCATGACCAACCGGTATCATTTTATTGATCATGTGAAACAAAATGTGGAGAAACCGTTAGTTGTAGATGAAAATTCAATTTGAGGAATTCATGTTAAAGAAAAATGGATGGAATTACGGACAAGAACGATAAAATGAAACAGAAAGGTAATTGTACTTCGGAGATACTGCGTAGGTACTTATATTCTTCCATTAGGATATTTTATAAATTCCATACCTCATTTCATGAAAGCAGTATTCATTTAATATTTTTATTATATTCTATTTTAACGATATTTCTAATTTTTGAAAAAATTGAAATTTGTATAGCTGACAAGAATTAAAAAGATTCACAAGTTGATTGTCTGGTAATACTTATCTTATTTACAATATTATCCCTTCAAATTAACCCCATCCTGCAAAAATTCTGTTTCCGCTGAATTCGTGGTGAAAGTGTTTCAAGGACGTTTACTATCTAAAAAGGATATATTGAACTAACCTGAAAAGAAAGGACCGCCGGGTCTAATGAAATCTGTAAATCAGAAGCTTTTACTAAGATTTCCCGGAGGAACTGAGAAAACAGTCGAGCCGCACGCAATCAGACCATTCTCCGTTAGGTTTTCTTCATCGATTCAAGCTTACTTCACCCGAATGCGAAACTGATGAGATAGTCGAAATATTTGATGTTTCCCTATCGATAAAATGCTTCATATAACATTTGAAAGTTGAAAGGGTTGTTAACGGAAAATATTTATTAGATGTGTGAAAAAATACTTGTTGTGTGACTGGAAAGAATGAGATAGTTTGTGAACTATATACCTACAATCTGCTTTTTCCAAATTCAAATAACCACCTATATAATAATATTGATGAAATCCATTTTCAAATATCAAAATCTCTTCGATATGAAAATAAATAACATGAAAAACACACTCATTTGAATTCATAAATAATAATATTGATGAAATCCATTTTCAAATATCAAAAATATGAAAAACATGAAAAACACCTCATTTTATCTCATTTGAATACTAACTAAGGTACAAAGATGATGACGACATATATTTTTTCCATGAATGTTAAGTAAAGAGGAGTTGCCTATTGAGATTGGTGAAATTTGGGTTTTTTTTCTGCGTTTATTAATTTCCAAACTTTGCAACAGATTCATTTTTTATTGCATCTGTGGATTACTTTGAGATTGCATAAAACTATTGTTTGGTTTGTTGATTGAACGTGCTCAAATATTAGGGATTTATTGTGTGATAATATATGTTCTTTGAGTCGGCATTCAAAATTTCTCTCTGTTTGATCTACATAAGATCAAGGCCATTCGTTACATTAGATTTTGTTAATACCAGATATTTGACTGTTTTGCATTAAAAAGTAATTTTCTAAGATTTGACTGAGAGAATGAGGTGGTTATTTTGAATTTTGAAAAAATAATCTTTTATTTCATGAAAAATAGGCTGATTTACTCAAATTAATTGATTAAATTATAATTAAAATTAAAACTAGCATACCCTTTTTAGGATTTTTCCCTAATGCTATATAATAATTGTGATGTTCGATTTTGTTCTTTGAGTCCAGTAATTTTTTATTAAATAGGCTGTTATATTGTTGTTGGAGGCTATTTTTTAATGGTATTTATATCCGTTCCGAAATCTTGAATTAAGATGGGTATAGTAAAAGCTCTGTGGACAACAGAATTGTAGGCGGCGAGTTTATGATTTAAATGATAAATATTATAAGTTAGGATATTGTTCATGTTTTTTATAGTTAGATCGAGAATTTATGTATCTAATTGTCAAATTAAGGCATGAAAAGCAACCAAAGTTCATCAACATACCGGTCCAGAACATCATATGAATTTTGTCTAGGTCAGTTTTCAGTATTGATGTTCTGAGTTGTCTAGGAAAATATCTGACAATAGGGGGCTATAGAAATAATATGGATCCTAGCATGTTTTAATGAGTTGCAAAATTCAAAGAAGACTTGTGGAAATGTGTTGCTCTATGTAAAAATGTCTTCAACTAAATATCTTTACGTGTTGAAATGTTTGGGAACAAATTTTTTACATAAAAAAAGCAAGCTTCAAGCTATTACTGACTGAAGTGAGGAGAGATTTGTATAATAACGAAGTAGTGTTAATGTAAGGCATAGTGGATTTTTTCTTCTTTATGTAGCTGGATCAATCTATACGTTTCAGGTATTTGAGGGTTCATCGGTTAGTCTTCGTTTTACCCATTCTATATGCGCTAGATGGTCTGCATTTTCCAAAGATTCTTTTACTTTTCAGATGGATGATTTCGTTGAATCAGTTGGTAGTTCCCTGATCTTCAATGTTTTCAATGTATCTCTCATTCTGATATTATATTGGTCTTCAATTAGGACTACTATGCTGTTGGCTTTGTCTGCTTTACGAGGTGTTCTTTTTGCATATTAGTGTCTATAGAACGAACAGTTTCTAAATGCTTCTTTTCATTAGATTTTATCTCAGTATTCTCACTTATTTCGGTCATTTTATGCTTAGGAAGAATAGAATCTTCAATGATATTTTTGTGTATTCAGTTCTGCCTGTACGCCCATTTGTTCTTTGTTTTCTTGAATATTGTTATCTTTTTGATATTGAATTTAAGACCTTCATTTTGAAGATCGCCATCGAGTGGTATATTTGACAGGTACACAAATCTCGGATAGAAAGTGATGTCATGTGTCTCTAAATCAATATATGAATTTTGTGGTTGTTAAGGTGTTTGGGCTCATTACTTTCAAGTGTTTTCAAGAGTTTTCTGTGGAGGCGTTCATATTTATCTTCTGACATTTTACAATTTGAATTTTGAGCTCTAGGCAATCAATTTCAAATAATCACCTCAGCTACAGTAGTAAGTGGAACACTTCTGATTGAAACCTCATATAGACAAGTAATTTCAATGAACAGAGAAATATTTCTGTTATCTCTATGGTCAAATGTCAATATTTAGCTCCTTTTATTACTTGTCAAAATTGTTGGGCCAGCACAAGAATTCATAAAATCAGGATAAATGTCCGTTCCTAGCTTTTCTCAAACTCTAATATGCTACTATGTTATAGTTCAAACGAAAGAGAATTCTCTAGCGAGTATTCTTAGACAAAGATGAAACGCTTGATTCAATTTTATACGGTGGTATGACGCTTCTGAGTATAACTCGGAAAAGGCGAATGTTAGGTGATTTACAAGACGCAATGAACTTTCCGTAGCTTACATTTAAAAAAAAAATCAGACAAATCCATTAGATAAAATGGCTTGGCGAACTCGTAAAAGAAAACACAAATTTGATTTTCTTAACCAGAGATAATTGTTTGATGCTCTTCAATTGACTTTTCAAACTATACCACGAGAATAACTCAATGACTTTATTTTCCGCATGCCTAGGAGAATGTAGGGATGTAATCTGAGGAATCATAATCTCTACTAATGTCACCTAAGAATTTATTTACTGGAATTTTTCTGTTAAAATTTTAGTTCCATAAAATTTGGATTTTGAATCATTTTTTTTCTTGGTAGTATGGGCATCTGGTTTTTGTTATTGTTGCTGATTTATTTTGATTTATCTTTTTCAGTAAATTTTTTATCACTCATCATCAGTAGTTAATCAATCAAGAAATAGCAGAGGTTCCTACATTTTTGCCGTCATTATGTTATGTTATGTTGATTGGATTCTTCAGGAACTATCAAAATTCAATGACAAACTTTCTGAAATAAATTCAATCAAAATGATATCGGGTGTTCCGTGGAAACCTCCCCAGGCCAAAATTTTTGATCGATTTCAATGAAACAATAAATGAACTGCATCTAGGATAATATTCTAAGAGTCTGAAATATTTTTGTGGGTTTATCATATCCGAAAATACGTTTTAAATGGTAATCCTATATTTTTTTTTCCGGGTACACATGCAATTTTGTGTACATTATGATGAAGAAGTATCACTAAAAACGCTGTATTTCTGAAAAGAAAGAAATTATCGAAATATTTCGGAAGGGAACTAATACATCGAATTCATGGATGTAATTCGTACTATGGGCGTCTATTTGAGTTTGTATAGAGATTTACTATTTTAGAAAATGTTTTGAAAATTATTTCAGTTCGGAAAACTCACATTATTTCGTATTTTGGTTGAAAAAATCCAACAGAAGTTTCTAATGAGTCATGAAGTAAGCTCAATGGCAGAATACCGTTGAAAATCACAAAGCAATCTACATTAAATTATGATGGATATCATTCTTTATAAATAAGAAATTATGACAGATTGGGTCATACTGGTTAATTCTTGTGTTTGTTTCATTTCGAGTCTTTCTCATGTAGAATTAATGAGTATGTAGGATCAAAATCAAGTTAATGCCTGAATGATACACACCTATTCTCAATATAACTGAAATAATGCACGAGCATTTCGACTCTATCGGGAACACTTTCCAGATCCTGATGAATCAGAGTGCCGCAAGCCTTTCAGATTCGAAAAAACTTATGCAAACTCGGTTCATTCGAAAACCCGAAAACTCTCAGAAGAAAGATAAAAAAGAAATGGAACTGAATGTTGTGTACTTGAGTGTAGAAGTGAACCCAGAAAGATGCGTTCGACATATTTCTGTTGAATCCGTGACGTCAGCGACGACTATTCCATCTGTTCAACGAAAACATAAATAAATTCCTTACAATTTTACATTTTTACAGTTCTTGGTCTTGAAAATGTGATATGATATGTCATGATATTGTTAGACGGCTCGAGTTTTAGAATTTTTCACAGAATACATTCAGATTACTCTTTATTCAGAACCATAATTTGGTCTGATGTATGTAATTTTCACAATAAACGTCATTCCGAAAGAAATAATTTGGAGTCATCAGTATCCGCATAACATAGTGAACAATAACTTTCCGACTTTATTCGGTGTGAACGTCTAGTGCTCCATTTATTCGAATCGCTTGATGAGACTAGCTTCATTGAAGGAAACCTGAATCAGAAGAATCATAATGAAATTTTCATCAAAATATTGCAAGATTTCCTCGATGATCTTCCTCCGGAAGAAGGAAGAAATATCAAATTCCTACAAGATAACTCTGCTCTTCACAAAGCAGCTTTAGTGTAAACTGGCTGAACCATTATTCTGTTAATCAATAAGGACAAATCATCCTGTGACGTAGCCAGCCCGCACCCCAGATGTGACATCTCCAGATTTTTGGCTCTGGAGTTACTTGCAGGATTGAGTTCACCGCACACCACCAGAAAATTTGGACATGTGCCATATTCAGGGAATGCCATGAAGGGTTTATCCAACAAATTTCATGAAAAATTTTCTGATATGAGTCTCATCATTTCAAAGTTTTCAATTTATTGAAACATGTCTCATAAGTTTTCTTCGAGTATTGTATTGCAGCTGTCTGCCTCAAACCGATCTGGAAATCGCACCCGGTAGAGTCGAAATGCACGAGCACCATTTCTGTTAGAGTGAAAATAAACTTGCATCATGTTTGTATTCACTTGATTTTCGTTTTCCATAATTATTAGTTCTTCGTGAAATTGACTCAAAACGTATATTACGTTATGAGTATTTATAACATTAAAACTGAAATTATGTGAGTTATCCGACATGAATAATGACCAAAACATCTTCTAAGACAGAAAATTTTTCATCATAAAATCAAACAGCCCATTTTAAGTTACATCGATGCATTGGAAATGTGAGTTCTCTTCCAAATTTTGTTATATAATTTCTATTTATTCGAAAAATATCCGGTCCAAGCGATACTTCTTCAGCAAAAGGTATTTCCGTAAATTACCTTGAATTCTATAAGACCACTTGTACCATGTTAGTACAGTTGTAACTGATTGCTGCCACTAAATGTTTTATGGTTCCGAAACTAATCATTATGTCCCCATAACGGAATGAGATAAAATTAGGTTTTTATTTTTTAGCTATATCATGATAATATGATTATCACAATATATATTGTGAAAGGGAGAAAAATTGGGTAATTTCACTTTGTCATGAAAATAAAGTTGTAATATTCATCTAAATACAACTTTTATCTTAAATCTTATATCTATCAAACAAAAAGAAAGAAAAACTAGGCCACAGATATTCACTCTTGAAAAAGTTCAAATTGCTTTCGTACAAATTGAATAACAACTGAGATATTGAGTATGGATGAAATTTCTGAATTTGCCAATAGCAGAAAAACTACAGATGCTTAAGAAAATTTGATGGCTCTTCGATCTATTCATCGTTGTGGGAATATTTCAAACAGGCATTGAGGCGAGTAAATGTAGAATACGGTGAAGCTCTATCTTGCTGATTACAATTCAATCATGTAACTGTTGTCGATAACCTATCTATGCATTGTTGACATCACAGCTTTTCTATACCATTGCCTTCCTCAGAATATCATCCTATTCGTTCCTGATAATGCCCTATGACACTCCTTTCATTCGTCTCCACCTCAATTTTGTCTAGAAACCTGATTTTTGGTCGTCTGCTTCTTTTGTGTCCAACTGGACTGCCTATTTAATTAATCGAATGTTTCTTAGGTATTCTTAGTACGTTGCTCCAATAACTCATTCTGCCGATTTAAGTAACCTTCATTATGCTTGATTTTTGGTTTATATGACACAGCTGATGATTGAGTCTTCGCCTTCACAGCCGTTCACCAAAATCGCTTCATAAATTTCATTTAGTATCTATCTTTTCAAATATCTCAATGCATACTGGTCTGATTTCGTTAGTGTCTACCCTTACTAAGCCATATAGGTACTGACATTATAAGTGTGTTTTGATTATCTATATATATAAAAGAAAGTCGTGTCAGTTACACTAATTATAACTCAAGAACGGCTGTACAGATATGGATGAAAACTGGTGGATAGGTGGGTTAGTGCCAGGAGACGGACAAATGATACTGTTTATCCCGTTCGACAGCGTTCCCATGTGACTTGGACGTATGGATGACAATTTGATTTTTGCAAGAAATCAATATTACAAAAGTGAAAAGAACTATAGAACGAATGAAAAAAAGGAAAAAAGGAAGTTTATGATACTTTAAAGAAGGCAATCGATGATGAAAATGGTGGTTTATATTTCCTAGATGCCCCTGTTGGAACTCGTGAGACATTCCTCATGTCAGTAGTTTTAGCCACTGTTCGTGCGAGATCCAATATAGCGGTTACAGTTGCTTCTCCATTCAGCATCAAAATTACCGTTAAATCTTCAAACTATTGAAGAAGCAACGTGTAATATTGCAAAACACTCAGCAATGGCCACAGTTTTATCGGCATCGAAAATCATCCTCTGCGCCAAATGCATAATGGCGCATAAACGTGCATTAGGAGCACTTAACCGAACATTGAAAGATTTACGCAATGACTCGAGATGTTTTGGAGGAGCAATGATTTTACTGTCTGGGATTTTCGCCAAACACTGCCAGTAATTCCAAGATCTACGGCTGCGGATGAATTAAACGCTTGCCTCAAATCGTCGAATATATGGCGCATTGTGAAGAAACTACAGCTGATAACGAACATGAGAGTTACATTGCTTAATGATACATCTGCTGAAGATTTCTCGGAGCAATTGCTGATTATGGGTAATGCTCAAGTACCTGGCGATGAATCGAGCAGATTGATATCATTTCCAAATAATTTCTGTAATTTTTTTCTCATCAAAAGACGAACTTATCA
The DNA here is from genome assembly GCA_013387265.2 of Cryptolaemus montrouzieri. Classification (NCBI taxonomy): domain Eukaryota; kingdom Metazoa; phylum Arthropoda; class Insecta; order Coleoptera; family Coccinellidae; genus Cryptolaemus; species Cryptolaemus montrouzieri. Next base: position 79,335,472 of record JABFTP020000185.1, read on the forward strand.
ACAATGTATTTCCAAACATTATTTCTAACCATAGATAATGGTTCAGTGAGCGAGCAATTTTAGCGGCTAAGAATAAAGATGTAGATGAACTGAACTACATAATTCAAAATAAGATCATTGGGACAATGCATTCATTCAAATCTATTGACTGCGTCACAAGTGAAGATGAAGCCACCAACTATCCAATTAAACTTTTAAACTCCTTGGATATGTCAGGCTTAACACCGCACAATTTACACCTAAAGGTTGGCTCCGTAGTAATCATGCCTCGAAACATAAGCCAACCAAAACTGTGCAACGGTACGCGTTTGGTGGTTAGAAAAGTGATGAACAATGTAAATTACGCGAAGATACTAAAAGGAAAATTCAAAGGTGCAAAGGTGAGGAAGTTCTCATTTCGGGGATCCCAATGATCCCAACCGATATGCCGTTTGAATTCAAAAAACTTCAATTTCCGATACGTCTTGCATTTGTCATGACCATCAACAAATCACAAGGCCAATCCTTAAAAGTTTGTGGTTCGAATCTAGAACATCCATGTTTTTCCCATGGTCAATTATATGTGGCGTGTTCACGGGTCAGAAGACTATCTGCGTTGTTTGTTTTTGCGCTTGATAACAAAACAAAAAATGTCGTGTATCACAAGGTATTTGAGTGAAGAGAGCAACCTATGTACTAAAATACAGAAATAATAACGAATGGTTAATGTAGGTATTTGAGAAAAATTATCAACCTATGTTGAGGCAAAAAGTGAGGTGATATCTAGAGGTGGAAATGATTCTGCATCGACTTGTTATTACTTGCTACTGTGGCACAGAAGATATGTGAATTCCTTCACTGTTTCGAGCCCATCGTTGTCAATTGATACATTTCGTTTCTGGTTTTTTGTTTATTACTAACCTCTTGGGCTGGTTGATTCTTTATGGGCTCTGTATCGGTCTGTGATATCTGTTTCGATTCACTAATTATAAGTTCTGCTCAGACGATTTTTAGGGGAGAGTCCCTCGATGTACTGAGTCTACACAAACGATATTGAACAGAATAGTTGACAAAGTATTAGTTTTTTTGTTTCAGTCCATTTTGGGTCTCAGATATTTTTCCAAAAGCTCACCCCTCACTCGAACCCTACATAGTATATATTATTCATGGTAAAATAAGTCAATTTTAAAAGTAAGATGGTACCTAGAATTGTCTAATGGAATGGTGAATGCCTTGTCTTTTAGTAGCGTTGTATCTACTTCGCAGCAAACAAAAATATTAATTTCAATACTATATTTCTGTGATTCTTTTAGAAATTGATCTGCAGCACTCCATTGAATGTTTGCAAAATCTGTTGATTTAGAAATTGTTCCATAACGAAATGTGATATTACATATGTTACATGCAACTTGTAGAGATATCTCTGCCTTTGCCAGTCACTGTTTACACATTAAACTTTCAATTCTGTTAGTTAGTCCATAGTTGAACATTCAATTAGATTTTTCACATGGAATCTATGAATATTGATTACTGTTATTAATTATTTCACTTAAATCAAAAAAATGCAAAAATCGTGGCAACGTAAAACCATACTATTCTTAATTAGTACCAGACATAAATATGTGAACTGTCTTTCACGAGTATTCGTTGACAATCCACACTGAGACAGTTCCTTCTTGAACCTTTCTCTTCATGAAAATTTTATTTGCTCTTTGAAAAATGAATTTCGATCGACTTCCACGTATAATTTTCTTTATTTTATTGAAATATGATTTGTATTCGAGGTGTCACATCCCAAATTTCTAATTATATAACGAAATGAATATGATATATTCTTCTTATTCTAGTCCATTTTGAAAAACAGAAAAATAACAAAATCTTTTTTATGATTCGCGGAGAAGCCGACAAGTGGTAGAACTACTGTGAATACGAACAATCACTGCTTGCGAACAACGCAAGGTTTACACTTCACGAGCATTGTGCGAATGAATGCTCGTTCGCAACCAATTACTACGATGTTCGCTCACTGTAAATTGGCTTTGAGACTATTAATTAGCAAATACATTATACGAATTGAGCTATGAAGTGTATATTAAGTTTTCATTCATTGAACACTTAATGGGTTATAATGAAAAACTAATCTTGAAAGATTTTATTCTGTGAACAGAAGTGGTAGAATAGGATTTTCAACTAAAAGTCAATTCCTAGTTGGATCTCGATAGGAGGCAAATTTTCATGGAAAATAAACTATTAAAGAGTAACGGTTAACTTGAGTACTGTTAGAATATTTCTAAGGTTATTAGTTTCTTATCTATAAGTTACTCTCATCTATCGAACATATTACAGATAATTCTGAGAACAAATTGTTATTTCCCTGAGTAGAATGATACGCAGGCACGCACATTTTTTTATCATACCTACTTTCAAATTATCTACGACGATAAAAACATAAGTGAATTTTTTTCAGAATCAAAGCCCAAAATCAGTAGCTCCATTAATTCTTGTCACATTTTTTATCTTCAAATTGGAGTGTGCCGAAATTTCTTGTTTTTGTGTGAATCCCTATTGGTCACAGTAAGATTAATGTCCATTTATATTCAATTTAAAATGAAAATTTGGACATATTGAAATTTTTTTATTAGATGAAACCAATACGGTCACGCACATCGCACCATTTATTGGAATGTTCTATCATAAGATATCGTTTTTATGGCTTTACCTGAGTAACATAGATTCTTAATTTGTTCTAAATGATACTTAGACAAAATATAAATCACTTTATATTGGATAATATGAATAATGAAGAGATATTAAACGGACACATTTAAAAGTGATTTACATATTTTGGAAGTGTGGCCGCTTGTGAATGTTATATAAATGTTATCGGCAATTTATTTTATGAAGAAGAAAGAATACCATAAAAAATATTCAAACTAGCTGACACATCAAACGTTGCCCTATCAAAGTTTCAACAAAATTCCAGATTTTCGGTTATTCGTGAAGATTAATAACAATCTCCAGCTTATTTTCTTTAATTGAAGCCGCTTCAGGTCGTTTGAGGTTGTTCATTTCGAATTTCTACCGAGGAATGTTGAAATAAAAATATTTTACCCTTGTAAGATCCATTTTTCCTGAAAATGGATAAAATCCGCAAACCCTTCTCACTTCTTTATCAGAACTTTTTTAGAACGCATAATTTACCCATAACATTTAGGGAACATGTAAATACCTCCCGGATAATGAGGACCAGAGTCCTCATTATCCGGGTATATATATATATATATATATATATATATATATATATATATATATATATATATATATATATTTCACAGAGATTTATTCATAATGTTACATTTCTGTTGCAAATAAATCTTCTGTCATCTGAAGAGATAAAGACCTTCGGTTTTGCAGACGATTGTACCCTGATTTCGTCTTTCAGTAGTCTGCGGCCTATTACAGCTACGGAATCTCAGCGTCAGAGATGTGACCAAATTAATAACTCTAACTTGAAGAAGATATCGAAGTGGGATCACTTGAACCTGGTGAGCTTCAATGCGAGCAAGACACAAGCAACTACGTTTTCTAGAAAGGAAAACCTGGAGAACGTCCTCTAATGATACAAGGCCAATAAATTGCATCCAAAGGTCAACTTCGGGTTTTGTTGGCATGAACATGTATCATCAATAGGTTAGTCTGCATCAGTGAAAGTTAGTTTTCTTTTCAGAGCCAGGTGATACTTCACGTCATCTCAGTTGTTGCTTCTATATAATGTGCAGATTTGACCTGCTTCTGAGTTATGTTCCCATGGGGAACTCCGCCCAAACCTTCGTTGCAGATGTTGGATAATGTGCAAAAACGGGCTGTGCGCCTCATCGACTATCCGGACATCACTCGTGATCTTCAACCGCTGGCTCTCAGAAGACAAGTTACTAACCTTTCTCTGTTTTACAGATACTTCCACGTACGATGCTCCAAGGAGCTGATGTAAATGTAACAAAAGTGTACAAACCTTCTTAAAAATTCTATAGATTTCAACATCTATAGGTAATGGAAAAATGGAGTCTTATTAGGAAATCAACAAATATTTCTTGCCAAATATTTTGGGAAAACTTTAACTGATGTCTACCTTCAGTGATAGAATAGAAAAAAATAAATATATTTGTCATCAAAGATTACATGACACGTCATAGGTAGGTACAACAGATAATTCGACAAACTATGTATACATAATTATTAAAATTTTTATACATTAAAATTGGGGTTCATGAATTCTTCATGTGAATAATAAGACCCGCTCAAGAGGAAATTCTTCAGTTTTTTATTGAATTGACTTTGCTTCTGGTTCCTGATATTTTCAGGCAGCTTATTATGCATTTTGACCCCCAGTATAAATACGAGTTCAGATTATTTTCATTCGGCGAAGGATCGCAAGATCCTGTCTGCATGCTGTGTTAAATGAGTGGAGATCCCCCCGCTTTGGATAGACACTTTTATCTGCATGAACCTGCTTCAGAACTTTATAGATATACACACACGGTAAGGTGAGTATATTTTCCCGCCTGAAGATTGGCGTAAATGAGTTTCTCGTTTTTAATTGAAAAATTATTCGCTGTTTGTTGCGTACTTACAATCATGAGTTTTAGCAAGGCAAAAAGTGACCGTGACAATTTTTTCACACGTTTTCTCGATGTGCATCGCCCAGGTGATTCTTGAATCAATCCTCACACCAAGAAACTTCACTGATGCAATCTCCTCTCTTGGTCCAAAGGTGAGTTCCTCTGTTTTGTCTTCGTTCAATTTCAACTTATTTTTCGAGAACCAAGTTCTGGTATCATTTAGTACTTCTTCCTTTTTCATTTCAAGTTTCTCTTCGCTTGGACTTTCAATAATTGCTGAAGTATCATCACAATAGAGAAAAGCATTTCCACCTGGTATGTCAATATCATTGATTAGATGAGATAAAAAACACAAGGTTTAACTTTAATCTACATTTTATTTGAAAAAATCCGATCCATGATATGAATGAGATAAAAAACACAAGGTTTAACTTTAATCTAATACATTCTTGATAAAGCTGCTGTGTCAGCGAAACGTCGTCGGATTTTTTCAAATAAAGTGTAGATTAAAGTTAAACCATGTGTTTTTTATCTCATTCATATCATGGATCTACATCAAGTAACGGCCTCCACAATTCAAATTATTGATTAGAATCAGAAAAAAGGGAGGACCAAGAATGGACCCTTGGGGGACCCCACACTTCGATTCAAGAATGCCTGATTTTTCATCTCCAACCTGTACAACCTGCTGCCTGCCAATGAGGTATTTTGCCACGAAAACCAAACCACAGAGCTTGAGCTTGTTCAGAAGTATATCATGCGACAGGCTATCAAAAGGCTTGCCGAAATCAAAATTCAACATTGAAACTTTGTCACCCTTTTCCAAATCCTTCCTAATTATATCAAGGGCACCCCGAATTGCAAAAGTGGTACTTCTGTTTCTTCTGAATCCATGCTGTGTATTGTTGAACAGATTATTTTTTTCAAGGCAGTTAATCATACGGTCTGTAATAGCCATTTCGAAAGTTTTGGACATCACTGGCAACAGATCAGTTGGCCTATAATTTTCACATTTAGTTTTTTCACCTTTTTTGTGCACAGGAATAATTTTTGCGAGCTTGAGCGCATTGGGATAATATTCGTCTTCGAAACATTTATTACTCAATAATGTCAAGGGGAGTGCAAGCTCATCTTCAAATTTCTTTATTATTACATTGGAAATCCCGTATATATCTTTAGATGACTTCGGCTTTAATAGAGCAATTAATCCTTTGATTTCTGTGACTGAACAGTCGAATAAGTAAAATGATTCCATGTTTTCAAGATTGTTTCTATTTGGCTGATCGTCCGATACATCGATATTTTTTGGTATGACCATTTCCTGAGCAATATTCAGTCGTATGTTCACGAAAAATTCATTAAATTCAGAAACAGTGGGAATCAAATCCATAGATGTTTCACGTTTTGAAGGATTGGTTTCTTTACGTATTACGTCCCAATTTGCTTTAGGCTGATTCGGAGCGGCTTTAATATAGTCTCCATTTTTTTTCTAATTTAGTCCAAAGTAGATATGTATTGATGTTTACTACGTTCGTAGGCCTCAGTTCATTGTTTTGACCTCTAAAGCCTATCTACAGTATGCAAAATATCAAGTTTGGATCTTATTTTCTCAAGATCTGCATTGACATAGTTTACTTTTAATTTTTTTCCAATTTCAGGGTAATATTCATCATATAAGTGCATCCAAAGCTCATGAGATGCATTGCAGGCATTTCTATCGCTGAAAAAGTTCTCCCAACCTATGTCTCGAAGTTCAGACCGAAAAAGGTTAGTACTTGCATCAGATATTGTTCGACATTTAATAATTTTCTCGAGACTCTATATCTAACCATTGGGCGTAGTGGTCAGACAAATGTGGCTCGTGTATTCTAGTAGTACAATAATCAAGTATCTCCTCTGTAACTACTATATTATCAATACATGATCTTATTCTTGATGGTTCATTTAAAACATGTTTCATTCCAAATGTAAGAAACAAATGTTTCATTACATTGAGCTCTTTAGAATTGCTCATAAAATCAATATTAAAGTCGCCAACAGGAGCTATTTTTACGCCTCTATATTTAGTACAAAGGTAAGTAACTCACCAATTCCAGATTCGAAGTTTTTCAGTTCACCACTAGGAAACCGGTAAGACAACAGAATTACTACATCCAGATTTAAACGTGGTATGCGAATAACAAACACTTCTAGGTCCTTTTCGTAATTGAAATTTTCCAGTCCTTGTATTGTGACTAGTCTGATATGGTTTTTGACAGCTATAAGTACTCCAACATGCTTGTAATGTTTCCTACAATATAGACTGATAATTTCATAATTTTCTAAATCAACAAATGAGGTTTGGGATTCTTGGAGCCAGTGTTCAGTAGAACAAAGGATATCTGCGCAGTTTTTGTTTGCATGGTATGCTAGGATTTTAGTTTTATTGATTATTGATTGAACATTGAAGTTAAGTATTATTATTGCCCCCAATCTTGGTTTTCTTGCTGAGGCTTGTTCCGAAAAAACTTGAATCTCTTTATCACAATTCCGGTAGACCATATCTCAGGCTTATTCATCCAGGAGACTCATGTCTGCGCCAACCTTGAATGACAAGCTATTTGAATCTTTTCGTCGGGGCAGTGCCTCTACCATGAATTCTTTGCCAGAAAATTCATTTCCGAAGTAGCTTCTGACGTTTTCTTCATTAGCATTTGTATTGGCGCGACTTACATATAACCATGCCCTTCGGGCAGCATCAGCAAGAGTCATAGTGGGAAGTCCACTAACTTGAATTACTGTGTGACGTCTGAGGAGTTACTTTTTGTGTCCGTTCTACACCGTTGGTACTTTTTAAAAGCACATTAGAATTTATCTAGCGTTTTCAGAGTTTTTAGTCAAGTCGGCAACGTCGCACTTTGGTTTTTTCTGCTCTTATTGGGATTTGAATTTAGGAGATTAATAATCATTTTTTTATCACTAATTGTCTTCTCAAGACCCTTTCAAAGTTTGAGCACAGTTTAGTTCAACTTTTGTCACTTTTAGTTCACTTTTAAGTGTCAACATTTCTGCCGTTGATTTGAGGTTACTATCACTATTTTTGAGGAAATCACCATTCGGATCATCCAAAATAACATTTTCATTATTTTCCGCGAGAATTCAAAGTTCTTTAGTCACGAAAACACCAATAGGAATCCGTTTCATCACTATTATATCAATTAGATACTCTTTTTTGATCTTAGCGAGTTCAGACGATATTTCACTGTTTGTTGCCATGTTGCCGTATGATATCGTGCTACTAGTATGTGAATTTTCTTTCGTCGACAAATAATTATTGTGGCAATTCATAACAGAATTCCTAGGAAATCCTTAGAAAGTTTTTGTGTTGAATAGCACCATTGGCGAATTGCCACTCTCTTTTTATATCTTGTAAGGGTATAACATTTGTTGTTTCAATATCTTCCAGATGGTTCTATGGTTTACTTGTAGTAAGTTTTTCATGTGGTAAATCTGAGTAATGCTGTATTTTCTTCCCATAATTTGTACACATATCGCATGTTAGCCAGTTAGACATTAGAATATGAATACATCTTATAAGATATAAAACTTAATTTCACTGAATGAATTGAATGGAAACCACCAATAACCCGCCAGATACTAGACAAAAATAACGATTGATGCCAATAATATACAGGATGCTTCAACGGAAACTAAACAGAGGCTATAACAACCAAGATATTCATTTTTGATCAAAACGCAAAAACAGGTCAATTTTTGTTTTGAGGGGGACATCTTTTGAGGTACAAAACTTGCCTGAAATACCAACCCCATAAGCTGGGGTTGCAATCCTTGAACATTTTGAATAAAAATGTTGGGTCGGGTGATAACTTAAAAGAAAGGCAGTATCTTTGTCTATATTGTCTTGAACGAATTTCCATTTCAAATTGAAAACTGTAAAAGATACAGGGTGAGCAACTGAAAGATATGGAAGAATATTTCCCTGAGACTATTCAAGTTTCAGTGAAGTAAAATGGAACAGATCCATGCTGATCAATGGCATTCATCATCGAGTACCATCCTCATCTCGAATTTCAACCCCTAGAGCAGGGGTGTCCACCCTTGAAAATTTGAAAGAGGGTAGATGGGTCGGGTGATAACTCAAAAGAAAGGTATTATTTTTGTCTGAATTCCCGTGAAAGAATTTTCATTTTTGATTGAAAACTGTAGAAGATACAGAGTGAGCCACTGAAAAATAGAGAAGACTATCGCCCCAAAACTATTCGAGTACTAGTGCGAAAAACTGGAATAGATTCATTAAGATCAAAGATGACAGTCTTTGATCTGGAATGAATCTATTCCATTCACTAATACTTGAATAGCTCAGATAGATAGTCTCAGGAATTTTCAGTCTTCCTTATCTTTCAGTTGCTCACACTGTATCTTTCACAGTTTTCAATTAAAAATGGAAATTCGTTCAAGGCAATGTAGACATCGCTTAGGGGGTTGATATTTCAGGCAAGTTTTGTACCCCAAAAGATGTTCCCCTTGACCCAACAATTGACCTGTTTTTGCGTTTTGATCAGAAATGAATATCTTGGTAGATATAGCCTCTGTTTAGTTTTCGTTGAAGCACCCTGTATGACCACAGCCTACTTGAATTTTTCCGATTCCTCGTTCCTGGATATTTTAGTTGCAAATGCTTGCATAATTTGTTTGTTGCAGAAGAATAGAATATTTCCTATTAAAACGAGGTTTGCAGGATTAATTACTTCATGGTCAAATTATACTTGCCAAAACAGTTTTGATAAAGAAGTGAGAAGGTGTTTAAAATTTTAATCATTTCTTAAAATTTGTATGCATGAGAAATTACCAACATATAAGCCGTAGTTAAACTTTTCACAGAAATTCAAACTAGTTGCTTTTTTTTCCGCGAAGAGAAGGTTGAAAATTTTATGTTTCCACTTCGGACAGCAATATCACGAAGAGGTCCTAAGAAAAAAAAGTTGTTTAATGATAATTTGATGAAATCTTCCTCATTTTAAATGAATAATTACCAGTGGAAATAGGTCTGCTTACATAAAAAACAGCCTATATGTATAAAATCATCCAATTTTAAAACATTTCAATCTGCTGCATTTTTTCGTTTCTGTCTTTGTTATCGTGCTATTAATTATTGAATATAATTGGATGATATCCCCCATATTGAGAACTTGATATTTTTACATTCATTTTATTGAGATTTTGAGATCCAATTCGATGTAAGGTCATCTACGGAGAAGCACGACATTAGATATGCTGAAAGTATATGAAAAGATGAACGGTGATATTTTATCCTGGGTCAAGCTTCATTTTTTCCCCTTTCATTTTTTGGTATGCTACTTACGAGTTGTGTACTTATATTATATCTAATTATTCGTTCAAAGTTGAAATTAGTTGCTTTATGCATTATTTCTCATATCTATTACTGTTTTCGAGATACAATCATCAGAAATATCTTTTCCATTTCAGAACGTATTCGATATTCCAAAAGATTCCATAGGATTTGTTACCAATAAACAATCATATGAATTCATAGAATAATCACACTCAAATTGATCGTTTGTTCTGTCATTCGATCCGTCGTGCATATATTCAAATTATCTGTTTGATTCTGTTTAAATACATTTTGAAATGGTTTTTATTTATGCCGAATCAAACGATATACATCACCTATATGTTGTTGATGAAGCTAGGCGATTTGACGATTCCAAATAGAATTTCTCATAAGGAGAAAACGTTTTCTGATATCTATAGAAAATTATGATATGGACTATATTCACCTGAAGGCATGGTTGGTAAGGTACAAATGTGTTCAAAAAAGCGCTTTAAATAGAAGAAACTATTCTGTTTTCTTATAGGTGGGACGTATGAAACCGTACGGAATCCTGGTGGCCTGTTGTTGAATACTTTCGAGAAGGTTTGGCTCGCATGTAAGGGAGGAAGTCCCTATGGGACCGCCAAACTCATCTATAGAACGGACAAGCGTTTTGTAGGGTACTTGCTGGCAGCTTGAAGAACGTGATCAGACCAAGAAAGATCGTCAGTAATGATGATACCTAAGTCGGAGTGCAGCTTTCAGGTTGTATCACGGACCCTGAAAGTACGTATTACTCATATGAGTGCCCCTGAACTTAAAGCAGTTTAACGGCAAGAGTCATTCGCATGATCTGTTCACAAAATTGTGTACATCGTTGTGAATCCCGTGATCGTATGGAAGTGGATTGTTGTAGATCTTGGTATCGTCAGCGAATATAGAACATTTTCAATGAAGAGAACGGGACAGACCGGAGGTGTATAAAAAACCAAGAGAGTCCACAAAACTGAGCCTTGCTGAACGCCTCTGCTAACTAATTTGGGAACTGACCAAGCATTACCAATCCTGACGCAAAAAGTAACATCACTCGAGAATGCCCTTATCCATAGCAACAAGTTGTCTCACCAATTCAGATGTACCAGTATAAGTGAAAGTCTTTTGTGCGGGACATGGTCGAATGCTCGAGAAAAGGCTAAGTAAATCACGACGACATGGACTTATTTGTCAAGCAACTAACTCTAACAGTTGACGAATTTAAGCAGCTCTGTAATTACGGAACGACCAGGCACAAAACTATGTTGGTTGTCTGGTACGCAAAGTTGAGAGCTCGCTCCATAGACAGTAGTTATCGTCATCCAATTTATCTCCTTTTTTGAAAATTGGTGTCACCAGAGCTAAGGTGAAAGCAAGGAATAGTATGAGAAGGATTTGGAAGAAATAAGGGACAACGAAGCATAGTTTCTCAAGGTTCCGCCAGAAATACCAGCGCAACCCAGCACGGAAGATATTTTGAGCTGTTTGAGATGTTTTTCAACCTTACTGAAGGTGAATTTAATATCACTCAAAGCAGGATCGTATCTAGTGGAGGTTAGACTAAGAAAAATATCGGGCTCGTTTGTGAAGGAATCTGCGAATGTTTCATATAGTACATTTGCGGTGGCAAGTGAAGTAGTGCTCAGATGACCTTGTTTGTTTTTCAGCCGAGACACGGACACTTTAGAATTATGAAAGGACATCAAATTACTTGAGAAAATGTTTTCGAACATTATATGGTACATACATACATACACTCGGAGACAAAATTAGCGGAACACTCGAAAATTTAACCAAATTCGAAGTTCGATATTTTTCCTAATTCTCAACCGATTTAGATTATTTGTTCGGCAAGTTATAGACCAACTCTTCTGCTTTGTAGAAATTATAAGAGAAAACAAAAAAAAATTTGAAGAAAATTTTATACGGGGGCAAAACTAAAAGTGTTTTTTTTTTGTCAAAAATTCGTAACACCCTGTGGAATTTCGTGGTCCGAGTTGAAACGTACAATATCATGGTCTGTCAAGACACATCTTCCTACAGTAACGCCTTCTTGTTTCATGCGTTTATCTCTATTTTTGCAAAATATATTTAATTTCAAGTGGAAAATCAGCATTTTGGGGAAATTCCATTGAATCAAGAAATTGTCATTAAAATTCGTCTATCAATTTGGAATTTTCTTATTATCACTCAGGCGTGTCGAAACTGTCGTTTGCGATTTTTATGTTCGAATTGCATTAGTTATTGATGACAATTTGGTTAATTTGGTGAAAATTCGGAATTCATAGGAGATAACAGACGGTAGGTATTAAAATACACAACCGAATTCTGGGACCATTGATAAAACTTTTCATTTACACATGTGCACACCTTTTTTTATCAAATATGAAATACAACACACGTTTTTTTGTATATGATCACATTTGAACTTGTTTAAAGACTGAGAGTTTTCCATTCTTTGATTTGATACAAATTCGATCGGTTGCGGTGTTTTGTGATTCTTTTACTGTTTACGATTGGAAACGGTATTTTTCATTCAGAATGAGAGATTTACCACCAATCTCAGTAGCAAGGGCAGTTACATTGATCGAGGAAGGGCGCACCTACCGCTCAGTCGGTACCATGTTGGATGTCTTGACGTCGGTTATCCATCGAATCTACCGACGTTACAGGAAAACTGGATTGTACGTGAGGAGGCGAGGACAAGGAAGAAATCGGGCAAACCGCGCTATATATGACCGTTTCATCGTCAATCAAACCATAAGAAATCCTCGTCTTACTGCTGTTCAGGCACGTAACCTTTTACAAGCAGTGGATAACATTAACGTCAGTGTGAGGACAGTCAGAAGACGATTAAATGAAGTTGGTCTGAGATCATACGCGCAAGCAAAAGCACCAAGACTCGATAGAGCCCATCGGGTAGCAAGATTGGCGTTTGCTAGGGAGCATGTAGCATGGACAATCAATCAGTGGAGACGAGTTTTATTTAGTGATGAGAGCCGATATTGTTTGAATTTCGTGGATGGTAGAGATAGAATATGGAGGCATCGAGGGGAACGGTACAATCAAGCGAACTTCGCAGGAACTGAGCAATACGGTGGAGGGTCAGTTATGATATGGGGTGGCATATGCTTGGGAGTACGAACAGAACTGGAGATTATTGGCAATGGATCACTTAATGCCCATCGGTATATAATAGAAATCTTGGAGCCCCATGTTGTGCCTTTTGCTCCTTACATAGGGGAAAATTTCCTTTCTGTAGGAAGATGTGTCTTGACAGACCATGATATTGTACGTTTCAACTCGGACCACGAAATTCCACAGGGTGTTACGAATTTTTGACAAAAAAATCACTTTTAGTTTTGCCCCCGTATAAAATTTTGTTCAAATTTTTTTGTTTTCTCTTATAATTTCTACAAAGCAGAAGAGTTGATCTATAACTTACCGAAAAAATCATCTAAATCGGTTGAGAATTAGGAAAAATATCGGTCTTCGAATTTGGTTAAATTTTCGAGTGTTCCGCTAATTTTGCCTCCGAGTGTAGTTGGAGTACTGACGATGGGCAAGGAAAATCGTCGTGTAGTTCACTTCGACTATATCTCAGCCACATTGGCTTTTTGTGCCGGATCATTTTGAGAATGTTGTTGTTGCCCCGGGGCTTAAATAGAACCACCGCAACAGAGCGGATAATAGAGCAAGTACCGATCTGACTATGGACAGTCTGAGATATGTACTACATATCTTCTACGGTTCCAGCTGATTTCAATGATCTTTTTAACTATCATTTGGTAATTGACGGTTTCAATAGTTTCATACTCCTTTTTGCATAGCTTGGAGAAATAGAGTTGAAGCCATAAAACATATTGATGTTGTCTGACTTGCCATATGGCGGAAGGTATGACCCATAATAAACGAAGTTAGGTAAGGTTAACAGAATAAGAAACAGGAGCGACGAGACCTACTGATCCCTGAATCGAGTCAGAGCATCTACTAGTTGGATATAATTTGTGTCCCTGAACACATAGACAAGAGGAGATGAAGGGAAACGGCACAGTGTATCAGCTATGATGGGCTACTTGAAATCAGGACGGTTGAATTAATTACTGGCGAGGTAAATGTTTTTCTTGGAGACGGAGAAATCGGTTAAGATAGTTGAGAAGGCCAAGTCGTTGAGGCAGGGAATAGGTCAGTAAACGCACGATAGTAAGACAGGAGCCTCCAGGATCAGCAATATCTAGAAAAATTTTCCCAATTCCAGGTAAGTCAGTAGTGAAACAAGATAGAGGAAAGCAAACAGAAATTTTTTCTTTGACGTAGATGCAGATCCTTCTTGGACAATAGTCACCCGACTGCCGCTATACAAAAGCGAATCATCGGTACATCCGAAATACCAGGGTATAACCATAATTAAGCGATAAGACTGAAGATAGGTTCGTCGTCTTCCAAACAAGATAAGAATTTCAAATATTCGGAGGTCAAAGATTGCACGTAGGAATATAAGGCAGACTATTCGCACAGAGGGTAGTTCAGTGTGCTAATTGTTTTGGAGCTTTTATAATCTTTGGTATTCCGTCAACTTATTCAATACTTTGTCTCGTTCACCGCTCGACAACCGGAGCTTAAGCTCCTCACGCAGTTGGTTGAGCCCAGTTGATTGCTGAGGAGATTAGTCGTCACCTATATTAATGTTTTTTCCAGGCAGCATTGTTGAATATAAGTTTTTATTTCTTAGGATTTAATTGACAAAAAGTGGGTTGGAGAATGAAAGTTTGAGTATCTGAGGACGGGACGTAGTCTTTCTCATTTTATTTATGCTGATACAATGGGAATTAGCCTTCCGGTCAATGACGTTAATGAGTTGGGATACTATATAGGAATCAGCGTCATTGTCATTTTCTGGAATACGCCTAATTATGAAATTATGTGGGTGATTAAGAAAACTTCGGCAGAGCCAAATGACGATGAACTAGATGCCAGACTGGGTTTAGCGGCTTTGTAGGCTACTTTTTGGGGTTAGCGATTCTGGTTTTTGATTGTTGGAGATCAGATATAAATTTCACCTCTTCTTACCATCTTCTTGGAGAGTTCTAGAAATTCACCAATAGTGCCAGAATATTTATCCAGAATCAATCTACAACCAATTACATATACTTTGAGGGACTCCAGGGTAATTCTAATGTCCAAAATAACTAGATCTATCGTTCAGTTTAGTCATCAAAGCAAAAAATTTAGAGGAAACCATCGGTACCGGGAGACTGTCTCTGAATTTGGTGTGTCATTTCCTCCAGGAACGTGACACGACACTCCTTGCTGAAGTAGCGGCAGATCCATCTTTGAGCACCTTCAAGAGTGGTTTTGACTTCTACAGCCAGACGTTTGAGGCAATCGACATGATAGGCTTAGACACGAGACGCAAGATATCCGGCGTTGCCTGGAAGAAACGGATTTGCAGCAAAGTTGACATGACGCCATTTTATAAGAAGGTTATAGGAAAATCAACACGCTACACTCTCTTGGGCTCATAAACGAAATTGGGAAGGATATTCCATGCTAACTTTTGTATAGCACTCGTTCTATAAATATTTTCGAAAAAAAAGTCTTTAGATTCAACTATCATCAAATTAAATAAAAGACATGATTTCTCCATCTTTCATAAACCATCTTATATAGACATCGTTATGCACAATTTGTCGTTTCATAGTATTCAACATAAAATGGCAGCTTTCCAGAACAAGACCACAGGTTATTATATGTTGCTTCATCTTCACACAATTTCGACAGAGAACTTTGTATTATTGAATAAGTCGCGCTTAATAATTGTTAAAATCCAAATATTATAATTACAATTCCTCAAGGAGGAAATTTGGTGTATATAAACTTGCGTTAGTTGTAGTAAGCTATATATTGGTAACTACCCGAACCATTAAGTTGAAGAATCATAGTTTCATCTAATGAAATATTAGATATTAATTTTGGGAATCCAACTTTCCAACAAATTATTGAGCGAGTAGATTTGGACAATTATTCCCCTTCACTCAATTTGTAACGAGTCACTTAGATAGTAGTTCTGTGAATCATCTACGGTAGTTTTACGCACTTTCAATCCAAAATTGTAGATCATATATAAATTGTGATTAAAACGACAGAAAACATAAATAGATCTACTTCTTTGATGAAAATACTAGAAATGAACATTTGTAATTAGGTGCCGTAACTTTTGGAGTAGTATATTTTGAAATTTAATTTGATGAGTCCCTTTTGAAAGAAAAAAGTGTATTACTTACATAATAATTTCAAACAGACTAAAAGTTAGAAAACCCCGGAAAAATCTCAATACCTTTTGAAATAATTCAACGAAATTCGTGAATTATTTATGGGAGTGCTACTTCTCTGAATAATTTGAATCGAACTGATTTAATCAGCCTAGAAGAACTGGCTGACAGGCACGTGTCCAAAACATTCCGTATTTGTTTTCGGCTTGGTCGGGTTCTACGCTAGTCCCGGATATTAATTCTTGGAGCGCTTTGGGTCGGGAGGATCCGGGAGCGAAGGCCACTAATCCCAATCCGGAGTTGCGTTACGAATTGCCAGTCACGCAATCTTAGACCCTCGCGCCCGCAGTACTGAAAATCTGATACATCCTCAGAATTAACCAGTAGTCATTTTTTTGTTCACAAGGAGATCATAAGCTTATGTTATATTCGTTGATAATTCAATCGCTATAATATTCTAATGTCATGTCAAGAAATGTATATACACATAGCAAAAATAAACTATTTTATGAATTTGCATTGTATTCAACCATATATTAATTCAAATATGCATTTTTCATAAACATGTATATTATTTTTGGTTTAGAGCTGAGGAAACTGCTCGATATCAATTAGAAATTCAGTTTTTTTGAATTTTTCGTACATCCAAAACGAAAATTCGTTCTTAAATTTTTTATTGGTGAGATATCTCAGTAAAATTATCTAGAGACATCATTTGAGTGTTAATGGAATGAACAAAGTCATTGGATTGCTTGAGGGTGGGACAACACATACAGAAGTGGCATAAACGTTGGGAACTAAATAAATCGTTATTTCGCCGCTGGTATAGAGAAACACAGTGTTAGGATACATATCGTGTTACAATAAATGCATAGGAACTGCCGAAGTTATGAACTGACCACCCCAAACTTTATACCGTCCTTCAAGGTGCCAAAATTTCGACGAGGATTGCTATTGGGCATAATCGGCCCAAGGAGGTTGAAATTGGAAATTGGAGAGCGCGGGGCTGGTTTTAACGGAGTAAGTATTAACAAGCTTATTCCGCCAAACGCGAAGTGTCAAAAGAATGATACTCGGTTTAGAATACTCTATAAACACAGCCGATCGTGTCCAGACTTGTCAGTGTTCGACCGGCCGTCGCTAGTGATAGTTGTGCACAGGACCCTCGGATTTACAGGTTAGCGAACTTTTTGTACTTCGTAATAAATTGATTTAAGATATTTTTATTCACTGAATTGAATCAAACTTTATCTTAATTTAATCTCTATTCTATAGACTTTAAAACTATAATAATTGTTTGTAATTATTCTTACTAGATTTTTTTTCTGTAATTGATGAAGTATAAAAATGATCTTGGGGCTAAAATTAACAATTTGAGCAAAATATTAACATGTTAATATTTACCCCATATGTAGGTGTTTGATATTAAACGATTATTTTGTGCAATAACTGTGTTTTGTTATAGGATGAGAAATTACAAAAGGAAGAGCGCACGAGGTTCCACGTCTCAAGAAGTATTTGAGCTGGCAGCCGAAGAAATTATAACAAATAATAGAAAATTTAGAGATGTTGCTGCGGAGTATGACATCTGTCATGTAACACTGTACAAATACGTGAAGAAAAAAAAGGCGGGGATTCCTGTTGATGTGGGTTATAAAAAAATCGTCTCGTTTTCAATCTTGACCAAGAAAAATGATAGCAGATTATTTAGTGAAATGTTCTAATATCTATTTTGGATTGCTACCAGATGATGTCAAAAATTAGCTTATGAGCTAGCCATTGCATACAAAATAGATAATATTCCAGAATCTTGGAAAAGAGACGGAAAGGCTGACAAAGATTGGTTCGCTGGTTTTATGAAACGCAACGCATCCTTGTCTATTCGGAGTCCTGAGGCGACAAGCTTAAGCAGAGCAACATCATTTAACCGTACAAATGTTCATTCATTTTTGAAAAATATCGAGAAGTTCTTCAACGATACAATATATCTCCGAGTAGAATCTGGAACGTAGATGAGACGGGAGTGACGACAGTGCAGAAACCCAAGAAAGTGGTAGCTCAACGAGGTTCCAAGCAGGTAGGAGCTGTTAGTATGTTCATATTTCCACGGATCAGATACAGTGATTTATTCAGTTTCTGATTAAACCCTAAACTTCTGAGCAGGAACGAGAAGGAGCAGTTGAAATTTTTCGAATCGCTATATCTTCGGTAATAAACAAAAATAGCCTATAAGGTTTCAGAATTTTATCCTTGGGCATGTTATTATCAACTATCGATTTAAGTCCAATAAATCAAATGATCCAGGACCATCAAAGAATCCTACAGAAAAATTTAATATAGATAAGACCCTGATTGGCCTTACGACCGAGTAGAAGTAGAAAAGGTGAAGAAACATATTCTTCAGGATGACAGTGAAGAAGATACCTGCTGCTGTTTAGTTTGCGCTGAGTCTTATAATGACGATGCATCTGGACTTGACTTACAGAAAATACATATGCGTGATGAGTATTCTGATTAATTTTGAAAAAACAAACGTGTACTTAATTGTTTAAGGTAACATTTAGATTCTTTAAAACTGTTGATACTTACCAAAACTTTATGGGAAGGTTAAGCTTAGTTTCTAGGCTTAAAAGCTTTAATACTCAGTAGATATGGTGGTTAATTAGTATTGATTGATAAAAACTTTAAAGATTGATTATGAAAACTTTAGTAACTTTAAAACGGATTTGTCTCTGTTAATAATTGCCCTTACGTTAAAACGTACCCCAGCTCCGGAAAAACCAAAGCATGTTTTCAATTTCAAAAAATTCGTTATTGGCATATCTCTGGCTATATGACGTATCGACAACTTTTGTTTGAAAGAGTTTCACATTTATGCAGTTTTCATATTATTCTCAGGAATATTATGTTATTATCATCAATAAATGATTTGATACCTACCGTCCGCAAAGGTTGTACGTTTTTTATGCAGTTTTCCTTTGGCAGCTTTTTTCTCCTTTGGGCTTTTTCTGCGTGTAGGTACCTATTCTCGAATCTGAAATTCGTGTCAGGAATCCCTATGTGAGTGTACAGGTACAATCGAAGTATCTACTTCTGTTTATATGGAATTTGTGATCGATAATTTTCAATCGCATTTTTTCGAACACTTTGCCTAATGAATGTAAAGGAGTTATTTTCGGGTTCAGAATCACACACTACTTTACCGAAATTCCCTATTCTGCTCATCTTATTTGTAGTGCAGGCTGTGAGTTGGTGGTTGATTTAATATGTTCAAATTGACATAAAAAATATCATTCTCGAAGCACTAGTATATATATCATAAACAAGGTAGTCCAACGAAAACTTAACGCCTAGTTATTCCGGTTTCAAAAAACAAAAATATGGAGAATCGCTCGGAACCGTCGACTTCTGATTCGAGAGGGAACAACTTTTCCGATTTTTTCATCCCCGTTAATTCAAAAAAGGTGGAAATGATAAAATTATTTTTTAGAAATAACGAACGACATCCTGAAAAAAATGCATCCGCTGCTCACGTTGTGCGACTGGTTGCTTAATTTGACGCTACTGGTTCAGTCGGCAACAAAAAGAGGGTGTATGAAGGAAACGAACCAAGAAAGAGGCTATCTTAAGTCACGTAGCGATGGATCCTACCCTAAGTACTAGGAAATTGTCCCATGTGTTTGGTGTTTCATGCACAACAATCATGAGAATTTTAAGAAAACATAGTTCCATCCTTTTAAGATACGATTGATTCAGGAACTGAATGGGAATGATTTTGATCGCCGACTCATGTTCTGTGAAGTGATCACTGAAATTATTAACAATAATCCAAACTACATGTTTTTTTTTCTTTTTCGGATAAGTGTTCGTTTTACCTTAACGGCACTGTAAACAGGCATGACTGTCGGTATTAGTCAGATGAAAATTCAAGATTATTTCGAGAAGAGCATACTCAGCATCCCCAAAAGTTATATGTTTGGGCGGGTATTTATGGAAATCACATCATCCTTTTTTTATACCCGGTGTAATATCTCTGGCTAAATTTATTCAGAACTATTACAGAACGCTATTCATCCAGCCCTCGTGCAAGTATTGGAGAATGAAGAAAACCATGAAACGCTCATTTTTCAACAATATGGAGCACCACCTCATTTCTTTCAAGCTGTGCGTCAGTTCTTAGATGAAAAATTTCCTCAATCATGGATTAGAAGAAGGGTATATATTGAGTGGTCACCTGAGTCACTGATGCTTTGCGAATTCGGACCAGTAGTGAATGCTGTCAAATTGAACCAGAAATGTTGAGTTGAGTACGTGAGCGATTTGAGCCAAACTTATTTCATAGTATAGAAGTGAATGGTGCCCATCTCCAGCACTTAATAAACTAATCAAAAAAGTAAGTAGTCTTCCTCTTTTTTAGCTGTCATTTCGTTAACGATGACAATTTTGAAGCGAAAATTTAGGGTCAGATAGTACTCCATAAGATCTTCAAAAAAGTATGGCAACACCCCTCATCCGTATTCAAAAAAAGGTTGTGCTCACCCCTAGTAGGGGATTGAAATTACGGGGATAAAAAAAAAAGAAAAGTTGTTCCCCCTCAAATCAGAAATGGACGGGTCCGAGCCTTTCTCAATATTTTCATTTTTAAACGGAAAAGCAAGGTGTTAAGTTTTCATTGTACCACCTGTATATATATATATATATATATATATATATATATATATATATATATATATATATATATATATATATATATATATATATATATATATTATATATAACCCCATATATATATATATATATATATCATGCAATCAAACCGATTTCATGAAAAATACGAGTTGCCATTACATCTGTTCATGCAATAAATGATCAAAACATAGGCTTTTTTGTTTTATATATATACCCCTCAGCTACTCCTTTATTTTTCACACAAGGAATTACTTATTTAAAACCGAAAAGTGTTAATACTATCGATCCGTTTCAATATAGACCAATTACTTGCCTTCCAACAATATATAAAATTCTAACTGCATGTATTACCCAAAAATTTATGCACATTTGGAGAATTATAATATTCTTTCCGAACAACAAAAGGATGTAGAAAAAAACACCTTGGTACTAATTGATTCTGTTGCTTTGAATCAAGCTCAAATTAAGAAGAGAAATAATCATACAGCCTTCATTGATTACCAAAAGGCTTTTAATAGTTCTTCCCATTCATGACTTCAAGAAATTTTGGAAATTTATAAAATTGATAAGACACTTCGACTTTTTCTTGAATTTGTAATGAAAAATTAGAGAACCAATCTTTATTCAAATATTTCAAAACAATCGTTAAAATCCGAAGTAATTCCAATCAAAAGAGGCATTTTCAAGGTGATTATTTAAGTGCTCTTTGGTTTTGTCTTTGCCTTAATCCATTATCTCATGAATTAAATGCTACTAGTTTTGGCTTCAAAATAAAGAGTTTATCAACTGAATTCAAATTAAGTCACTTAATTTATTTAGATGATATTAAATTATATGCCGGAACCAGATCTCATTTGAAAAGTCTACTTGAGATTACTTTCAACTATTCTAATGATATTCATATGAAATTTGGGCTTCCAAAATCCAATCCAATTCCAAAAATCTTTCTATTGAAAAGGAAGAGATCACCTCTGATTATATAAAAATTTCCAATATCGAAATAAAGCCAATGCATCAAGGAGATACATATAAATATCTTGGATTTGGTCAAGAGAAGACAATTAACCATAGCAGCACTAAAGAAAATATTAGAAGTTCATATTACAAAAGAATTATCATCAAGAGTCATTTAACTAGTAAAATCAGTCTAAGACTGATCTAAATGAATTACAATGTCAAACGAGGAAAATGCTTTGTAAATATCATAAGCACCACCCAAAGTCAGCTGTTCAGAGAGTTACACTACCTAGGCATCTTGGAGGTCGTGGATTAACTGATTTGAATAATCTTCATAGTAAACAGATTTTTCATCTACGTTCCCATTTTCATGATAAACAGAGAACGTCTAAATTACATGATATAGTTATTGCTTCAGATTATAATCTTACACCTCTGAAGTTGACAATGCAAAAGGTAGATTTTGATATATTTGATGATAATTCTAAGAGAGAAAGTTGGATGCAGAAGGAATTACACGGAAAGCACCCTAAAGAATTGCAAAATGATTATATTGATGAAATCGCATCGAATAAATGGTTAGTTTCTGGAGAATTGTTTGCTGAAACAGAAGGCTTGGCAATTGCGATCCAGGATCAGGTTGTTTTCAAGAGTAATTATAGAAAACACATCATCCAACAAAATATAGATGATTCTTGCCGTAGATGTTTTTGTTCTTCAGAAACAGTTTTCATATATTATCATCTTACTCAGTCCTTGCTTCAAGAGATTATGTAGAAAGACATAATGCCATCGCTAATATTATTCAAATCTAGGAATTAAACATGACCTATTTCCCAAAAGAAAAAAAATTTACAAATATGAACCTGAGATTATTTGTGAATATGACAAATATAAACTTTATTTTGATAAAACAATTCTTTGCAACAGAGCTGTAAAACACAATAGACCAGATATCATTATTTTTAAAAATATGATGCTTGGCGACGAGATTAAAAAATGTGGAAAATGAAAAAAATTTTATTTTACTGATTATTATTTTCACAACAGGTGTTATTCCTAGGAATCTTCACAAAAGTATTGAGATTTTGGGTCTGAAGAAAATTTGTTTGAACAGTCATCAAATCTTGTTATATTCTTCGTAGGTTTCTTTCCGAAAAAATAATGAGGTAGAGTCATAGGTTTTCTCTTTAATTTATACTGCTCAGAATATAATTTCTAATTTTATTTATTTTTATATATAAATGTAATATAATTAACTGACAATTTTGTCATATTTATATTCAGAGCAGTATTCTATTCGATCGTTCATCACTTCACACAATCTCATAATATTCAACGTGATCCTAATATATAATTATTCCAGGATATGTTTTGATTATAATCATTGCCTGGCAATGGTATTAATTACCGGGTGGTGGATTTATATTTTTCATGAAATCAGTTTGATGGCATGAACAGATATATGAGCAACTCGTCGGGGTGATATATATATATATATATATATATATATATATATATATATATATATATATATATATATATATAAGGGATTTCACCCCGACGATTTCATCAATATAATCATTTTGCAATTCTTTAGGTGCTTTCC